>CBVK0100687299.1:0-12057 GCA_900067695.1 Picea abies | reverse complement strand
TCACATTTTATTATTAAACATTGAAATACAATTTGCATATTACATCGCTTTGGAAGTAGCCACACATTATATATACATAAGCATTAATTAAACTAGGGATTATAGTGGGGATGTTACAGACTTATTAGAAAATGTTTATTTTAAGTTTATTCCTCTAAACGATTTTAGTCTTGATAGATTTTCCGTCGAATTAATTATTAGACCTTCTATTTCTGATAATGTCACCAATTGGTGAGATTTTAACGATGATGAAGATATAATTAATTTCCTTACTTCAGAGGGAACATATGAAAATGACATTATCGATGAAAATTCACATGATCATGAATTGAATAAATATTTTAAAGGCGGAAATATCAAATAAGAGAATATTATTCCTAGATCTGTTGTTAAGTTAGAGGATTTTTATGATCTCAAAGATAGATTTAAAAGGTCTATAAATTGCAAAACAAACAATCCTACAATGAATTTTGAGATCATTAATTTAGGCACAGATCAGAAACCACAAAATGTCAAATTAGAATCAAGTTGCACACCTTCTGAAAGAACTACATTTATAAGTCTTCTTAAGAAACATAAAGATATTTTTTCTTGGTCGTATGATGATTTAAATACTTTTGATACATAAATAATACAACATACGATTCCTATGTTGTTTGAAGAAAATTTTGTTCAACAAAAACTTAGGAAAATTCATCCAAATCTTGAATCACAAATCAAAGTTGAATTGAATAAATTGTTAAGAGATAAAATTATTTTCCTAGTAAGGCATTCTTAATGGGTGTCTAATCTTGTTCCCGTTAGGAAGAAAAATGGTGAATTTAAAATTTGCATTGACTTCTGAGACCTTAATAAAGCTTCTAAAAAAACAAAAATTCCCATTACCTCCTATGGAACAAATTCTTCAATCAGTTTCTGTCTTTGAAATGATGTCCTTTCTTGATGGGTTTTTTGGATACAATCAAATCCTAGTGCATCCAAATGACAGACTTAAAACAACATTTAGAACCAAATGGGCCACTTGCGCTTATCATAAAATGCCATTTGGATTGATAAACATTGGTGCAACTTTTCAAATGGAAATGGATGTTTCTTTTAGAGGACTAATTAATATATCTTTCATCATTTATCTGGATGATATCACCATCTATTCCAAAAAATGCTCATATCACATCCATCACCTAAAACATATTTTTGAAAGATGTCGAAAATATGGAATGTCATTGAATCCTAAAAAATCATTTTTTGCACTTCAAGAATGAAAATTATTAGGATTCATTGTGTCCAAAGAAGGAATTACAATTGAACCCTCTAGAATCAAAGCTATATTTGAAATTCCATTACCTCACAATAAGAAATCAATGCGATCATTTCTAGGAAAAATCAATTTTGTGAGGTGTTTTGTTCCTGATTTTTCATAGACAATTTTGCCTTTGCAAAACATGATTAGAAAGAATTTTGTTTTTAAATGGAATGTCATAGAAAACAAGCTTTTGATTCTATTAAACGGGCTATTATACAAGCTCCTACTTTGCTTTCTCCCTATTATAATAAATAATTCACTTTATATACGTTTGCTTCCGATCAGTCATATGTAGCTATGCTAACACAGAAAAATGATCAAGATGCAGAAGTACCAATAGACTTTAATAGTTCAGTATTGCAAGGTGTTAAACTCAATTATTCCGATGTAGAAAAGAAAGCCTATGCAGTTTTTATATCTATCAAACATTTTAGGACTTTTCTAATCAAATATCATATCAAAGTTATTGTTCCTCATTATGTAGTAAAAAAATTATTGATACAGAAGGATCTTGGAGAAAAAAGATCCCATTGGGTTAGTTCTCTTCAAGAGTATGATATTGAGATAAAACCTACAAATATTGTTCGTGGTCAAGGATTATCTAAGTTGGTAACTCAAACTATTGATTCACAATCTAATAATATTTTCAATGATCAGGTATCTGAATATTTACAACATGTATATGTCACTCCTGATTTATCAAATTCACAATATTCAAACTTGATTCATTATTTAACACACGGTACTGCACCTTTACATTTAGATGCAAAAAAAAAAACACGCTTTGAGGTTGAAAGCTAATCAATACCAGCTTATCAATGGATTTTTGTTTCGAAAAATTATGATTCTATGTTTCATAGATATTTGGAAAAAAATGAAATTGATCATTTTTTGTATGATTTGCATGATGGACCAGTGGGTGATCATTTTGGTGGTGATACAAATGCGCATAAATTTCTACATGCAGGTTATTATTGCACGAAATTATTCAAAGACGCACATTCTTATGCTCAAAAATGCAAAGTTTTCCAAAACCTCAGTTGGAAGAGACAGAAGAGCAACATTACCTTTACATCATGTGGTCATAGAACATCCTTTTGAACAATGGGGTCTTGATATAATCAGTGATATTGTTCCTAATTCTTCCAAACAACACAAATTTATTCTTACTGCAATTAATTACTTTACAAAATGGGTGGAGGCAATTCCATTAAAGAATGTTACTGTTGATCAAGTAATATCTTTTATTTATCAATTTATTATCACTAGATTTGATCTCCTGAGCATGCTTATTTTTGTTAATGCAAGTTATTTTTATGTTGCATCCCTTATTGAAATTGTTATACAAAATGGTATCAAATTAAAATATTTTGCTAACTACTACCCACAAGGTAATGGTCTAGAAGAATATACTAATAAAAACCTTTTGAAAATCATTAAGAAAATTGTTGCTAACAATCATAAAAATTGGCACAAAGCCCTTATTATGCTTTGTGGGAAAATGGAATTACATACAAGGAAGAAATAGGAACTTCCCCTTAGCTCCTAGTGTATTGGAAAGAATCCATATTACCTCCCAATATCGCCTTTCCATCTTCATCCCTTTTGCAATCTATTCAATCGGAACCTTGTTCTAGCTTACAACATCATTTGGCTAAAATCTTTAAGTTATAAGAAGTGAGAGACAAAGCTCAACAAAGATATGTCAATCATCAAAAAGTTATTAAAAAATGGTTTGATAGTCGTTCAGTAAGTGATAAAAGTTTTGATGTCGGTGATCTTGTTTTGAAGTGGGATAAAGCTCACGAGGAAAAGGGAAAGCATACTAAATTTCAAAAACTTTGGATAGGTCCCTTTCAAATATACAAAAAGATAGGCCCATTCACTTTCATGTTACAAACTTTATATGGAGTAGAGAAAACTCTACCTGTCAATGGGTTGATCTTAAAAAAAAAAATCTTGAAAAATGTATTCATCCTTTTGTAAATATGTAAATAGTCCTTGTAAATTTTTTCTTTAATTTCTTTCTTTGTTTTCTATTTTGGTTTGCTTATTTTTTATTCTTATTTGTTAATAACAATCATAGACATGTTGTTTACTTTACATATCTCTTGTTTATACATTTCTAATAAAAGAGAGTCATTATCATTAGATTGTGTGAAGACAGAAAATTCATTATTTATATTATTTTATCATGATAACAGATCTTCTTATGATTGATTCATCTTTAGCAAGAAAATTTACTTAGGAAAGTACTTTGAAACATAGTCTTTTCATAGTTAATTCCCCTTTTTACATAAATAAAATCAATAACAATGGGAATAACAAATCTCAAGAGGAAAAATCTTAGTTTTACCCCATGAAGTGCAATATATCAAAATGACTTTCATATCACCCTGCTTCCTATTCACCATTGCAAATTACAATCTTAAACATTTTTATCAAAAGGAGATTAATAAATTAAATACATAGGAAGTTGAAAGCACCAAAATGTGCAATAATTGTATACAAACATGTCAGGGCTATGGACGCTTGCGGGCAATGGATCAATGTATACATGATATCAAGGCAACTTTGTCAGGGCTATGGACACTTGCTGGTAGCGAAGTAATGTCAGGTAACCAAAAGATGAGATGAATTGATTGCATCTACTCATCGTAAATAAACTTTACTCATTAGTCAAATCAAAATTTTATCTTCCATTTATTTTAAAATTAAAATTTAATCCCTTTACCTCTGCAAAGACCAAGTCAATAAGTATGAGTATGATTGTAATTTTTATTTTCTTTTAAATTAGTCATGAGGGAGTTATCATTGATATTACAAAAGAGATAGATTTTCTTATTCCTGTGATCTAATCCTTTTCTTTTATCTTTTCATGAACAGAGATAACTAGTTCTCCTAGCATGTCACCAATTGTTGTGGCAAAAAACAACCCCCATATTTTCCTTTTGAATGATATGAAATTAGGAGCCCTTTTGATTTTAATAGGAAGTTTTATCTTATCTTTGTTTGATATTATTTAACTTGGTTGGTTTGCAGATGAGCATATGAATTTTTTTGTCATAGTTGTGATTGATTTTCTTTTCTATTGGACATCATTATGAATTCGCTAGTTATTGATATTGAATTTAACGACAATTATTCATATCAATTTCTATTATTTATTTTGAATTTCATGAATTTTAACATGAAATTTGAATTTAGATTATGAAGAATTTATCTATATCGTTCAATAATTAGTAGATCATTGGTTTATTAATTTTTTATGTTTACTATTAACCTTCGATCCTATCACTTCAAAATTTGAACACTCATACCATCATCTATCAAGTTATTTGAGTTATGAACTTTGGCTTGGATGGTTTGTATATATTTTTATTTCATATTTTTAATTGAATTATGGTATATAATATTATGAAGTCTCCATTATACCTTCATTCCTTTGATCCTATCAAAATAAGACCTTATCTTATAACTACCATAGTATGGACCTTGATCTATCATTACATTGGACAGCACACTTGTCAATCAAACGAATTAATGACCACCATAGGTGATTATCGTCTCGAGACCTGGGACAATTACCTGGAACATTATATTTTCTACAGGTGTGTTTTTGAATTTATGAAACTTGTAATACGTATTGTCAAATCCATCATTCATTTGTGAGGTCTGGTAACTTGAGTTTGTAGTAAATGGTCATTTTTATTACTAGTTGCCTGTGCATTTCCTTGAGGTTTGTTGAGGTTAACCTTTCTACATTTGTGTTGTTTGTCTCTGTTAATGACCAAAACCAACCCTTGATTGAATTTTCTTTGTATTCATGGTGTTGGTGGTAAGGATTGAGCTTGTAGGGTCTGAAATCTTAGAGTCCTATGAAGAATACTCAGCGTTATTTCAAAAGGTTTGGTTTTTAGAATTTATTAGGTCTTTTCAAGGTCATAATACATTTCTTTCCAAAGAATTTTCTCAGAGTTTCAATGGTAAAGTGGCCAGAGTAGGAGACATGGAGATTCAAGTAAACGAAGAAATGATAGCTAAGGCTACCCATTTGTCGTTGGCAGGAGAAAAATGGTCAAAGAATTGTTCGTTTAAAGGTATTCCCTAGAAAGGATTCTTAGTGTTGAGGAAGGCAACATATAATCCAAAAGGTGTGCATGTGACCAACCTCAAAAGGAAATGACGTGACCTAATTTTGATCATTAAACAATATATTATTTGTGAGGGTCTCTATGGTTTGATATCATACTATCATTTTCACCTTTTGATGGTTTTCATAGGATACCAATTGAACTTTCCTTACTATTTACACAAGAGTCTGTCAAAAATGGAAAAAATTTATGAGACGGGGTTCAGATTTTTGGAAAAATAAAACTCTTTATATTGTTGTATAGTCCTTTTCTTTAATATAATTCTTGGATCACTTTGATTTTGTATTTCAATTGGAGCTAAAAATATTGAGTACTATTGTTGGTATTTATTTTCTCATTTATTCATCGAAATCATTATATTTGACTTGTGTTTCAATATCATTATTTAATAATTGATCATTATTGATCAATTATATTCTTTTATATCATTGCATGAGCACTTGTAAGAATATGTGTGTGAATACTATTTAGGAGGTGCTTGTCTGGGGCTACAACAAACAATGTGGCTAAGTACAACAATGCAATCAAACTGCTATTGAAAGTCATTTTATGTGGAAATCGACACTTAGTAGTTTAATTGGATTCACAATTGGTAGTGTTGTAGTTGAATGGATTGAATTGTGTCCATAACTCTATGCTTCTTCAAATAAATTGTGAGTGTGAATTCTTAAGTTCTCTTTAGAATTTATTACATATATTCACATTCTAATAAATTTAAATTCTATATCTAATGCATTACCTAACTATGTATTAGAATGGAATTTTTCATATTAACCAAAATCAAATCATACTTGTACATATCTTGATAAGAAAGAACATACTTTTTTGCAAACATAAGTAAGGCCAGAAAAAACTGATAAATATTGTGTTAATATTTCATCAAGTACAAAATGTATCGAATGACATACAAAAACATTCATCATATCTGTTGACAATACATATGTATATGGATAGATAATACAAAATAGATCTCAAAAACATCTAGGACTTGTGCTTTGGCTTGGTGTGAGTCTCATGGTACCAGATAATGACCATCACCATCTGATGGAAAATATGCACCCATACTAGTGGAACACCCACCACCTTCCACTGGACTTTCTCTATGAGATACCCCCACATGTCCGATGGGTATCTAGTGGGATAGCCCCACCAAGTACCTTTAGACTGCTTGAAGTACCCTCCCAGCCTCTCCACTAGATTGATTCTTGCCTTTAACCATGCATCAGTGCCTCGGGTATCTTGTTGGTCACAGTGATCCCACATTTGTGGCATTGGAGAGTTTTTTTAGTCATTATTCATGCCAAAAATATTTATTTACTTCTTTCATTTTATATCAAATAATAATTAAAATTAAATAACTTGGAAAGGATAAAAAAAAAATCTTATCGATGTTTCCCCAAGCGACATTAAGAGGCAGTGCCAACTTCGTATCTCTTTGGAAATGTATGTCTCCATATGGGTAGTCTTCAATGGCTATAAGAATTTATTTATTTTTCACGCATGTTGGGAATGGTAAAACACTTGAGCAATGTAACATCCCCCAGTTTAACTAAGGAACATTACTTTGCAGAATACACATAAAAATCAAAAAAATTCTAACAACTTGTAGCTTACCAGCTACTAATTATACACAAACTTAACCATTTATGATACCCATAAATATATGAAGTTATAGAATACTAAAATGACATGAATGCAACTAATAAAATCATTTACAACATCTTATAACTCATTATCAATCATAGTGTTAATGCACAACAATTAAAACTCATAATACAACACATAAAACAAATTAAACACTTATCTTTTTCAAATAGTTGTGCAACCAGTTGTTTGGGAAGGATGTTCCACCCAAACATAGAATTGTCATTCCATATCTCAATAGAAAGTCACCCCAAAGATGGGGATAGGAATCCATAAAAGAGGGTGTCTCTCATTATCCACTCACATCTCAGATAATCCCACAACCCACTGGAATTTTCCTACAACTATCTCAAATTTCCTCCAACTCTCTTCCTCTTGACCTACCCAACCCAAGGAATGTACCCCTTCACTTCTCTCAATCCATCAAGCATCCCATTCATTTATCAAGTTATCTCTAGCATAGGTAACTAGGAATATCACTATTGGGAACTCAAGGGAACTCAATGCTAGGAAAACTACTGGGAAACAATAACAATAACTTGTTGTTATAGTGAAACTCTCATAGGAGTTCACTCTTCAGGTCTGACAACTTGGTTCTTTTGCAAGCCTCACAACTTTCTTCTTCATCCTTCAACCCCAAAACACTCCATACTTTTCCCTCCATTATTGTTCTATCTCCAGAGCTCTTCTTTTCTATTCTCTACCTCTGCTCGTGCAAAAACATGACTGTCTAAAACTACCCCCCCCCTCTCGGCCATATGAATTTCCTCTCTTTTCCCCAAGAAAATTGACTCTCACACTCCCCAATGTTGATTTTACCTCAGCCCAATGCTCCCAATAACTATGGGATGTGACTTCTCACACCCACCCTCTTACATGTATTTAGTTATTGGGATCTGTTGAGCACTCAACACACCCTAAAAGTCTATGTCCATTTTTTACTTTTTGGGTACCACTTGATCCTTTGCACTGTCTGTTTTGCCTTTAGTATGAAACTAATACCTATGCTTATTTTTCATATTTGTTTTTTTCTAAATTTTTCTTGAACATACAACAAAGAATCATCTTAACCATTAAAGGGTACTTAACAACTACTTAAGGAATCATCAAACTAGTTGCTAATCTGTGCGTGCTTAGAAGTTCAGCATCAATAAAGGGTAGAGGTGACGAAAATCGTTTCAGAAGTTTAAAATAATCGAGCACCAATCTTCATCGGCGTCGGCAGACGAAGGTCTTTCCTTTTTGCGATTAAACTTTGGCAGGAGTATTGTCGAAGGTCGATCCGTTCGACTTCGGCAGAAAAATGAAAAAGTAAGCGTCGTGTAAGGAGAGGAGCAGTATCACCGACCTCCGACACCCAACGTGATTTCAATGTCGGGGAGTTACAAAATAAAATACACATTAATTTTACTTTTTAAAATGTGGATCCCTAACCTCCAAGCCAGAAAGACATGACGTGATAAGACGTTTTAACCCTCAGATTCACTAGGTACGACACATTTAAGGTTCTCTCCTGTTATATGTTGTCGAGGTCATTGTGTATGATCCTATTCTGCATGACAAAGAGTTTATAATGAACAGAGAAGCAGGGATAACGATCTAGAGAAGTCATCCAAAGTTCAGTGAGTATTAGACAACTATCCTAGCGAGCATTACAGGTATGTTTCCACTCGTGGTGTTTTGTGCTTCCTTTTATGTTCTCAACCCAACTATGCTCTGTACACATGTTTAAAGGTTGTTTTAATTGTAGGGACAATGCCTCCGAAGAAACCCTCCACCATAAAATCCCCAAGGGCGCCAAAGCCACAAGAACCAGAAGCAGGAGAGGGCTCCTCCCCAGTAGTTGCAAGACAATTAGAATTCGCCCCCAAACCGGTGTTTTTCATTAAGACAGCTACCAAGAAGGCCTTCATCCAACCCCTGGACTGGACTTCGGGGACACAGAGGCAAACATTGGAGCCAAAACAACATTCCCTCACTAGGAAGAATTGTTTAAGAAGATCAAGAAAGAAGAACCCCTTGAGTATACCCCGCACACCAATCCTGACACAAGCTCGATGATGATGTCCTCCCAAACATCTGTGGGGATTATCTACACATGGTGGCAAGCTGAACTCTGGTGTTTCCTTGCATTGAGCTCCTAAAGTAACTCATTTACCACACCGATGCACATAAATGTTTGATTAATGATGATAATGGTGGATGCGTTGGGGTTTTCTTGCCATCAAAGGTTCAGAGTTACTACAAGCTCAGGGAGTCGGAAGAAAAGCTGAGCATTGATTTCATTCTGAGTTTCTATGCATCACATGATACCAGCAAAATAATGGCATCATGGTGGAGGGAAGACAAAAAATTCACGAACCGGACTGTTGGCTGGTACCCAACGACCAATCTAAGGGAACCATACATATACTTGATGGCTCTTCTCTACAGGTTGCATGGGGAGAAATATTGCTCCCAGTTTTCATAGGCTTGGATGCCCCTAGCTTATACGGTGGCCATTTCAAGCACAGGTTTCAATTGGGGTGCCATCATCTCCAAAAAGCTAAGCACCTACATAAGACAATACCAGATGCCAAAAGAAGGGGAAACCCCCTCCTTCTACATGGTCTTGTATCTGTTAGGAATCATCTGTGCCAGGAACGTTTTCTCTGGAATGAACTTGAACTGGCACTCCTCGGAGATCCCGGTCCATGTATACTTCAGCATCTTATGGGATAACAGGTACAAAAAATCCTATGCCCTTATCTGTGACCAGTTTATTGCACGTATCTATTTTTTGTTGTTCAGGAAAGAGAAACCCCCTCCTTCTACATGGCCTCGTATCTGTTAGACATCATCTGTGCTAGGAACGTTTTCTTTGGAATGAACTTGAAATGGCACTCTTCCGTGCTCCCGGTCCATGTATACTTCAACATTTTATGGGATAACAGGTACAAAAAATCCTATGCCCTTATCTGTGACCAGTTTATTGCACGTATCTATTTTTTCCCGTTCAGGAAAGAGTGCCCTAGGCTATCAAAAGAAGAAAAAAAGGTTATATCCAAAATGGGTCACTGGTATCTAGACAAGCGCAAAACCTACATCGGGGTTTTCGGAGCCACATGGGCACCCCATTTATTACCCATTTATGTTCCTAACCGACTAGTGTTAGGGGGAATTTTTTACCAGACCATCCTGCAAAGATACAATGCCACTTTAGTAAAGGACAAGAAGCGGACCTTCATTTCGTATGGGTTTCATATTGGCTTCTACATGTTCAAAGATATTGTGCATGCTAATAAAGAAGGGTTGAGTCAACTAGAATTCTAGTTCTGCACCGTCCGATTTTGTAAACATGATCTCAAGGGCCTATTCCTACAACATGCATCATAGGTATCATCCTATTGGCCTTATGTCCATGATCGGTTCGAAGATGAAATTTAAACCAAAAATGCTCAAGATTGGGATGAAGTGGCGTCAAGAAGGGATGATCCTTGAATAAACAGGTTCAAAGCTATGAGTTGGGAAGAGAAAGCAACGTCTTTGGAGCAGACAGCTCAAGAAATTATCAGGGATTGAGAAGGAACTGTAACATCTGAACCAGGTGAAGGAATAGGGGATACCCAAGAGGGAATCGAGGCAAAGATAGTTTATCAGGAATCCTTGGTAAAAATTAGGGATTTCCCTAAAGTTCAAGTTGCATAGGGGATGGGTGCACTTTTGTACCAGCAAATCCAGTTGTTAATGAAATGAATGCAGGATGATCCTTACCTTATTATAACACCTGCGCTTCCAACTTGTGCCCGAGAAAGAAGCCCGACGGTGTCGGGTGGCCCCGATTCCATAGACCTTGGGAACACCAACGGGTTAGGAAACACTAGATCCACAACATTGCCAGTCAACTCCCCTGTGGACAGAACAAGTCAAACAGAGATAGGTTGGGTGTCAATAGAAACACGATCGCCTAATCCCCTTAGAAAACTTATACATATATATAGAAACAACGAAATCTCAAAACCATCTCATGACTCCCTTGTGCATGTCCAAGAGGAAAAGGGTCCCAAGAAAGTCTCCTCCCATGAGCCCAAGGTTCAAGACAAGGAGGTCTCGCAAAAGAAAACAGAAGACGAAAGAAGTCTCGGCACAAAAGAACCCAATGAATCAGAAACCAAAGAAGATCTGAATGATGAGCCTGAATCGGAGGAGGCAAAGAAAGGATACCCGCAAAAGGAAATCAGAAGTTTTGCGGCTGACGAGAAAATATCTAATAAGTCTATGTCTGGCACCTCTATGTTTCCCAATACTCAATTCTCCGATGAGCGACAAGTAGAAGTCATACCCACCAGGCACAATGAGGAAGTTCAATAGCCCAATCCTGAAAAAATATACACCACCGGTATTTTTGGAAACAAACTAACATGGGGCGATCAGTAGATACCAGAGCCAATAGATGAGGTAGTAGATATCTATGCGATCTCCTATGATTAGAAGATAAAGTCCATTGTTCAAAGGACTATGAAGAAAAGAAGGATCCCATTGGATCACTCCATCTTAGTTACTACAGAGGAGAACTTGATCAACACAGCAAACGCCTAGACGTCCGAATTGATCGGTGTAGGAAAAGACCTCTCAGATGCCACCTTGGACAGAGACAGGAGAGATGAAAAGGAACTAGTTTCCACCCTAAAGGAGCTTGAGCACTTGTGCCATCTTGACGAATACTACAAAGTCGCCACGCAGACCGTTGTGTATCTGAAAGGTGAGTTCATACAATTTTAATAAGGAGAGACACATGTTAACCGAAAACATAGCTGAGTTCCAGGAGGAAACTCTCATGGCACTTGCAACACGCAAGGAGATGGAGCGGTGGTATGAAAGAGAACAGCAAGAGGTAGAAAAATGTGAGTACATTGAGGCAGTCCAGCAAGGCCGAGATAAGGAAAAACATGGCATTCAGATGATAGGAAAAAGTAG
>CBVK0100687281.1:0-10444 GCA_900067695.1 Picea abies | reverse complement strand
ATGGTTTCTGCCAGAGGATGAGCTCATCTATGACAGAGAAGATGAAGAGTAGAAAAATAAAAAGAAAGAATGACAACAATGAGAGGCTATGAGCGAGGGAGAGAATACTGAGGGGCATATAAATGCTCCAACAATTGAAGAGACAATGGAAAACCCACCAACTACTTCTCTACCCAAGGAAGTGACATAACCAATATTGTCAGTAGAAAATAGATCATAAGATATTAAATTTCCTAAACACACAAAGGATGTGTCTACAGAAGAATGATATTAATAGACTAGTAAAATAAACCATCCTCTCAAAGAGTAGACAATTGGTAAGGAAACAAAGGAACTGGGAGGTCAAACATCAATAACTGATAAAGGAAAATCACCTACCCTAGAACACTTTCATACCCCAAGAATCATGGGGGATATGTTGGCATGGGTTGATCAATAAATACTAGATCCATTAGATGAATTTGTTTAGAATGAGTCCATAGCTCATGACAAGAAAATAAAAGTGTTAGTAAGAAGAACAAGTAGGAAGAGGAAGCTCACTTTATACAACACCATGGTCATGATCATTGAGGAAAATTTGCTAGACATAAATAAGGATAAAGTCAATGAAATATTGGGAGAAGGGGTGTCTATATCTCATGCCACCATTGACAGAGAAAGATAATATGAGAGAGAAGTTTCTACCATAAGGAAAGAGATAGAATCTCTCAGGCATAAAGGGGAATACTACAAAGATACCACACATGCAGTGATGATTCTTAGAGTTGAATTCTTAGAGGAGCATGGTAGATATAAGTTGGTCAGGGATTTATTTATGGAAAATTTTATAAATTATCAATAGGAAATATTGTTATGCTTTGCAATACATAAGGATATGTTGCAATGGGTCAAGTGGGCACACAAAACCTTGAGCCAAATTTAATACATTAGAGAAATCAAGAAAGGTCTCAGAGAAGAAGAGCAAGGTATAAGAATGCTCACTGATGACAACATGGACATGATACAAAGGGAAGATGAGTATTGTGTTCAAGATGTTGTTGAACCGAAGTAAAATATGCAAGAAAGGTAGGATGAATATCTCAAAAGCTGGAGGAAAATTGATGAAAAGATGAGAGAAATACAACTTCCCGAATTTGGGCCTTCAGAATATTTTCGAGACATCAATGATATAATGAAACAACACATAGACCATGAACAAAAATACAAGTCATATGTCCTCAATATGACTATCCTGGAATGAGGGAAAATCATAAGGCTTGTGGAAGGCACAATTAGAACATCGATAATTTTGGAGCATGTGGTCGCCAAGATGGACAAGTATAGGCAACACATTTGAGAGATGAGGGAAGGTCGCCAAGATGGACAAGTATAGGCAACACATTTGAGAGATGAGGGAAGTGCTCAACACACTTGTGGACCAACATCACTTCCCTTACATGCACAAGTGTGAGGACCACTTATCTCAATGGGTCGAGTATGACAAAGAAACTCCATTGGATTAGTCATCTAATGACTAAGGAACAACTTGAAGAAAACATGTGGATGAGTCCACATTTCTTTCTATTTTTTAACTAAAAATAATGTTACGGTTGTTTTTGAACAATTTGATTTTGATAAATAAGGGAATCGACCATGCAATATTGGTTGATGGTTTTTGTAAGAAAATTTTGAATTGGTGCAAGTGGAACTATTTTCTAAAGTTAATTTAGAAGCTCCAAGGGATCCATAGACATTTTTCCAAACCTTTGCTTATAATTTGATCAATGGATTGTTTTGCATTTTAATTGGAAGCTACATGCGTCCAGTAAGATATCAATTATTTCTATTTATCTTGATTGGTTAAGGAAAATTTGGATAAATTTTGGTAAAAATATGATGTTATTTAATTCATTGTGTTAAAAAAAAACTAAGAAAGGATTTGAATTAATTCTTGCTTATATTTCCCTCATACATCTATGCATGTATGTTATTTATTTCCATTTCTTAAAAATATCTGGTGATTATTGATTGATGAATGTTGGTATTAGTACTAGAGTGATTCAAATGCATATGTTACTTACATACCACAATCAAAGGTTAACTTGGGCGTGTATTTCCCTAACAAATGTATCTCTTTAAGTTAGTCTCATTTTCCTTTATATTAAAACAAAATATGAAATAAGTACCCAAAAAGAGAAAGAGAAGGTCACAAATAGTTCAAGGAATGTATTTGAAACAAAGACACAATAATTAAATCTCATTGAAATTTCATCGAGCCATTAATATAGAGAACCAAACTATCCCAAACAAAGAAGAGTCTAATTGGTCCTCATCTTTTGGTGTCATTCCTATTGTTGAGTTAAAGGGAATCTAACCCCCTCAACAATAGGTAAAGAATATATTGAAATGTACAAAAAATTGGTATCTAGAAGAGAAGCATACATACTTGAGGATTTATGGGTTTACTAGTCCACCATACCTATTGCCAATATATGTACCTGACATACTGGTAATTGGAGAGATCTACTATTAGTCCATTATGCAGGGATTCAATGCCACTCTCGTAAAATATAAGAAAAGACGATCAATCCCTTATGTATTTTAGATGGGGTATTACATAGTAAAGGATGCTAAACATGCAAAGAAATAAGGTCAATTGCATTTGAGATACAAGTTTATGACTGGGAGATTTAGGAAGCATGACCCCAAAGTCGTAGTTTCAAGGAATGTTGAACAAGTAATCCTTAGCTGGAATTTTCTCATGAGAATTGGAAGGATGAGCTATTCATGGAAGATTCCAAAGACTGGAAGGAGGTGTAGAAGAGGAGAGATAACCCAAAGGTAACTATTTTTTCCTCTTTATCTTTCACAGAGAAAATTAAAATGGTCAATCTTGGTGTCTCTTCCAACAAGGAAACTGATAAAGGAAAAAAAGAAGAAGAAGAGAGGATCAAAGAAGAGAAATAACAACAATCTTGGTGAGTGGATAAAGAAATAATTTTGAAGGAACAAGTGGCAGAAATAATACTGTAGGAATAATAGAAAAATAAATATGCAGAGAAAGCATCATATAAGGAACTTACATAATAGAGGAAGAAAGTAGAAAGAGAACAAATAAATCATGATTTCATAGGAAAAAGGAACAAGAGGAATAAGAACAAAAGAAAGAAGAAGAGTTGAAGAAAACCAGGAGCAAGAATAGGCCAATGAGCTCAAAAGGATACATGAAGAAGAAGAGAAACAAAATAAGAAAGAGGAGGTAGAGCAGATAGACAGAGAGAAGGGAGAACATGAATAGAGCCTTGAGGAGGACCGAGAAAAATCTACCACTACTATGAAGCCTAAAGAAGTTATTTATCTAAAAAATGACGAGGAGAAGGGGGTGGAGACTGTTGTCCCCATCATATATGATAATTTAAATAAAGAGGAACCCACAACAAGCCTAGTAGGTTAGAAGAAGGTGGAAACAAGAAATGACAATAGTGAGCAAGATACTCACATAAAGATGACACCTATCACTAAGATAAAGGGGGAAACTAAACAATGAACAATGAGCAGGATAAAGATCCACCTGGTGGACATGAATCAGATATTCCCTTGCCTGGAAGTTAGGGAGAAGACAAAAATGTTTAAGATACTCAACCAAGATCGAAAGCAGGAAAACAACCAAAAAAATGGTAACGATATAGGTGGAGGAGGTGCAGAATATAGTTAGGAAAACAAAGAGGATACCAACACCAATCTCATGAAAACTCTAAACAATGATACAAATTATGAGAAGCTATATGAAATCTTGATGGATAGCTCATCAAATGTGGTAGAAAAGAAAAGGGAATAAACTCAGAATAAACCCCGAGAGATTTCCATTGACAGGGTGAATCCCAGTGAGCAAGACAAAGGCATAGATAAAGATTCTCCAGTCAAGTAGAAAACCTAGGTCCCCATTTTAGAACATTTCTACAATCATAGAGGTTTGAGTAACATCTTGTTCTGGGGTGATCAACCCATCCCTCAACTAGTGGAGGAGGTGGATGACTTGCAATTTTTTTCCTATGAAAAAAAGAGGAGGTATATATTCAAAAGAAATCATAGGAAGAGGGAAGCCATACTGGACAATGGTGTGTTGTGTACCCAAGAGGAGGTCATAATAGACACTAACAAAGAAAATATGAGCCATCTTTATTCAATAGACATGGGCATCTCCCACGCCTCATTTTAAAAGGAAATCACATAATAAAGAGAGCTAGAACAAGCCAGAATAGAGATAGCCTCTCTCAACATCAAGTGAAATACTATCAAGAAGCTGGAGGGGTGGAAAATTTGAAGAAATACCTATTGGAAGATAACGACAAGTGCCTTAGGGTGCAAGAATATTTTGTAATGAAAGAAATTTCTCTTCAAGAGAAGTCCCTACTATTGAAGATTACATACAAGGAAGTGCATCAGTGGGTTGAGAAGGGGGCTAATGCATTAGAAAGAATTGAGTTCATCCGAGAGGCAAAAAAGGACAAAGGTGCAAAGGACCACACTATAGAGATATTGTTGGACGAACAATTAGATTTAATGAATTCAACTGCCAAGAACTAGGTGAATATTGTGGATGATACAAGAGACAAAGTGGAATAAGAATGGGAGTATTTTCATCCGGTGTGTGATAAATTGAACCAATTGATGGGTGATCTCCGATTACCAACTTTTTGCCCTCTCATAGAATTTTTTTCGATAGATGAAGTGTCGGTTGGTTTGCAACGAGAAATCAAAGAGTACAAGGATGAAATAAGCACAATAAATGTTGCAGAACAAGGACATGCACAAAGGTATGTTGTCGATAAAGTCAATATTGTCGATTAGTTGGAGCAGTTAGCTGGAAGAATTCAAAAGTACACTTATCAATTTTGGAATAGTAAGCATGAGTTGAGTATGTCGATGGACCAACACCGTTTCCTTTCAGAGACAGTTATGCCAAGCTCTACTGTAGGTGGGTTTATTATGTGGATGAACATGTAAGTATAAAGACTCCCAGATCACCCGAGTCTCCTTGACTCAATCTGTCGTTTATCTATTTCAAGTCACTAAGGTGACTATTTTTAGTTTTCTAAATTTATATAAATAAGAGGGTATGCCCCATAGTAAAGGACCTTTGGAGAAACCAATTTTCTATTTTATTGTATTGAAGAAATATTTTCTATAGTTAATAGAGAAGCTCCTTTGGAGCCCCAGAAGTTGGATCAAACCATTGTGTTCTTGATGATCAAAGGGTGGATTGTTCCACGCTCTATCATTTTATTATTGATGTCTAGTAAGAATTTATGTTGACCAAGTTATGTTTCAAATTGTGAATACTACTTTCACCATATTCTAATCTTATTCTTTAATATGCATGTTAGCGAATGCTTGGATTTAGTTCATAAATCAATAATTATGGAATTATTTCTTGATAACTGACAGGTCTATATCCAGACATCTATATGCATGTTTAAGGACTGTGTATTAAATCTTCTAGGGAACACACACACACACACACACACACACAAGTTAATTCGTCATTTTCAGAGTTGTTCAAATAATCCACAATATTAAAAATTGTTTGTCGATGTTTTAGATCCATATCAGGATCAATATTCACGACACAAATCCAAGGAGAAAAGATGAAATTAATTTTAGGGTTTTTTCTTAGTACTATCTATAATTATAAAATTATTAATACTAGCATTAACATTAGGGTTTATACTTAATAATTTTTAGATTAATAGTAATATTATTAATAACATTAATATTATTAATACTAACATTAATAATTCAAAGATTTATATTACTTTTATTAATAATACTAATATTAATAAATATAGGGCTTATGCTCAGTAATTGTATTATGCTTATAACTTAAAACTATTTATTATGGCTTATTCCTTAGTACTTTTTATTATTCTATTAATTTTAGGGTTTTAAGCCGACGTCTTAGGTTTCCCTTTCCTGTCAAGATGATATTTATTATTTCTCTTCTAATCTTTTCTCCTTGTCTTTGTGTCCTGAAGATGGATCCAAAATGTCGAAAATTAATTTTTAATACTGTGGATTATCCGAACAACTCTGAAAAAATCACCACATAAAACTTAATAGTCTAGTTCATAATTATTATTTGCATTTCTTTCGAAAAATTTATCTTTAAGAGAAATTGTATTTTATACCTTTTTCTCTTATGAAATTGGCTAGCAGGATTATTTATGTATTTACTGCATGTGATTGATTTCGTGCCTCACTTGAGAGGTTATCGCCTTGAGCAATATTTAGTAATATTTGAGTTTAAAAATATGAAAAACCAATTTTTGAAAATAGAAAAAGAATAAAAGAAACAAAATTGACAAGTCTTAAATCCCATCGAATGGTTTTTGGGCCATTAATCTGAAGGATCACACTATTCCAAATGGGGAAGAGTCTAATTGGGCCTCATCCTAGGGTGTTATTCCTATTGTTGAGTCAAAGGGAATCTACCCCCCTCAACATAATTAGTGCTAGAAAGAGGGTCTGATGCATGGAAATTCATCAAATAATCCCACATAAAGAAGATAATGTCACGTTGAGTACCTCACCTTGGGATGAGGAAACCATTGATTCTCACCCTGAAATTCCACACACAATTTCTCACGAAGAAGTGAATGCATTTAGGAGAACACCATAGTGCACAATAGGAAGATAGGAACATTACCCTTAACCCCATTACTCCCTTGAAAGAGAAGAAGCATAATACATTTTGTATATACAGAAGATCATACCTTCATACACATAGTCTAAGACTTAGTGGATTTTGCATCAATTCCCTAACACACCCATAGTTACTCCACTTGCCAATACTTATTCAGAACCAGAAGAACTAGAGACCTAAGAAGAAGAATCTAATTTAGAAGCTTCAGAATATGAATCTGATCACATGGGTGATAACAATGAAGATAACCCCGAGGGAATAATCAACCTTTGTTAGCTCAAGATTCCTTGGCTTTTCACTGTCATTTACATAACTTAACTAGGCACCCAGAGAAACTACTACCAAAATTTGATCTCGAAACATCCAAGTTTCCAGAAGATCGTATTAAGAAATTTATACTATCCATCCGGTTAATGAATATAATACATGAAGATGTAGTATGATGACTATTCCCTTACACCTTTGAAAATTCAGCTTCCACTTGGTATTTCAAGCTCCCACTTGGTTCTATAACTAGTTGGAACAACTTCCAAAAGGACTTCTTAGACAAGTTTGGAGAAGAAACCACAATTGTGGCTCTAATGGTCAAATTTTTGGTTGACACTAAGGGTCCTAGAGATAAAGTGAAGGAATTTAACCAACGTTTCATCATGATCTTGAAAAAATTCCAACAAGACACAAAACTTTCCCAAGAGATGCAAATTGAAGTTTATGCAAATGCTCTACTAGCTTCGATTTCCATGTTTGTCAAGAGAGCTACCAAGTGCACCCTAGCAAAAAAAATTGAATAAGTGAAGATCATTGAGTTTTAGATCAAAGGGTGTAAAGAGAGACAAATTTCCCTAGGAAAGAAAGAAACACACAAACCCAAGGGGAAAAAGTTGATCAAAACAATGAAAAATATGGTGCTGACATAGAAAGTCTACATAGAATGATAAAGAAGCTGTCAAATGAGATTGTAGATATGAAAAAAAATGCAAGAGAAGATACATCTAACCAAAGGACCTACAAACCATTTTTCAAGAGACCCCCTCCTTTAAAATCCATAGAACCTCCTCCGACTAATTTAAACATCAACTTAGGAGATGTAGCCTAAGATTCCTTTTGTAGTTATCATCAGGAAAATCACTCTGAAAAGAATTGTCCTCAATGGATAAACTCCATGAATCTGATGGCCAACCATTTCTTAGATGGATGTGCCTTAACTAATGAGAGAAATGACCCATCATCTAACACTAAAAATGAAGAATACAATAAAGAATTGGAAGAAACAACTATGGTATTATGGGATATAAATCATATGATTCCTGGAGTTAACCTCACTGAATAGGAGGAGTTGGATGGTGAAAATTTGGTTGCATATACAAGGAGAAGAGGTCCTACCCCTCAATCTCATCTAGTCATAACTCAGGATCCTAATAAGCCTTGAAATACCTTGACCAAACTTTCCCTTGTACTCAACTTGGCTCCCAAATTTACAACATAGGAGTCAACAAAATTATAGCATAATGTGGTAGAGGACCTAAGAAAAATGAAATCCAACATTTATGTCCATGATTCCTCAGTAGAAGAACTTGTTTCTACAAGCATTAAAAGAATAAAACAACCAAAAAATCAACCCTAATCAAAACATAAACAAAACAACTTTAGGGGAAACTAAAAACTCAACAATGAATTCAACATCCATAGATAAGAAATCCAAGATATCCATTCCTCCTTTCTTATTGACATTTGAAATCTTCAATAGAAACATGCACAATTGCCTAGTTGACACATGGGCTTCATCGAATGTCATAACTTAATCAATGTGTAAAAAATTAAATGTAACTCCCACTAAAAGTGATCCATATATTATACAATTGGATAGAACTGAGGTCAAAGTCATTGGTGAATTGAAGGTTGTTATGATTCTAATTTATTCAAACCCAAATATTCACAAAGTAATTGATATTGTAGTTGTAGATATCCTAGAAGCATATGGGATATTTCTTAGCCGAGATTGGTCACACAAATTGTAGGGATATTTTAGCATCGACTGGTCTCACCTCTGGTTTCCATGGAATGGGTAGCCTAACAAGATAAGGATTGGACAAGATAAATACTTGAAACACACTATCACTGATTTGGAGGCTCCCAATGAACCATCTTCAATCGAGTTTCCCATTCTAGGAAACTACCCTTGTGACTCATATTTTAGGAATTTTGCACCATGAATATATGAAATTTCATTCACATAGAAGTCATAAATTGTTGCTACAAGAAAATAAGATAATAACTAAAAATTAAAAAAACTCGGAACAATGTTTCCTAGTTGACACATTAGAAAATGAAGCTGAAAATTCAAGCATAGACACCAAGAAAAAAGTGAACAATTTTCCCTCTGAGATCTGGTCTCTCTTCTTTGATGGGTCCAAATCACAAGAATGAGCTGGGACCGAGTGTCTTTTTATTGACCCAACCAGTAAACACAATTTTTTATCATGTAGGCTCAGATTTGAGTTACCAATAACACAAGTGAGTATGAGGTATTAGTCCAAGGTCTTAAAAAATCCATTGATTTGAATATCAAATAACTTGTTGTCTTTGGGGATTCAGAGTTAATCGTTAGGCAAGTAAAGAATAACATACACTCTAATTCACCACATTTAAGGAAATATCAATAGGAAGTGCATAGACTGGTAGATACTTTTCGAGCACTTAATATCACTGTTATTCCCCAATCCAAGAACCTACTCGCTGATTCCATTGCTACAGTTGCCTCAAGGTTGTATCCCCTTGAAGACTATGAGGCCTTCAGGTTCAATATAGAACTATTTTACAAACCATCAATCCCTGAAAACATTACCAATTGGATATTATTTGAGGGAGATGAGCAGATCATATCCTTTCTAACCAATGAAGAAAACTTTAGAGACCTGTCCATTTGTTGGTCCCTCCGTTTTTGGAAATGATGATATTTTGGAAGAAGTGCAACATGTCAATGAAAGATTCAAAATGGAAGAAAATAGTTAGATGAATGGAAAGATAACTAAAAATGTGACAATATTGAAAACAAACAAAAGTGCCATGCGCCAGTTGGACGAGCAGTGAAAAAGGTTGAGAGCATCGAGAGCATGCAAGGAAAATAACAAAATAGCGAATCCAAGAAAATTCCAAGGGAAAAATATAAATAGGGATCCATGTAACATGAAGGGTTTGGTATTAATTGTGGGTGGTCATGATCATTGTTGATCATAGTTATTGTTGTCAATAGTATTTTAGAGTAGAGAACTTGGTCATGTAGCTACTGTAATGGTCTCTGCTGATAGTCCTGTTGAATTTGAAGCATGATTTTGAGTCTGTAATGGGTCATGTAGAGTCGTATCTTACTGCGCAAGACCTTTGATATATGATGATTTTGGAATGATTGGAGCTTCTAATATAATGATTTGTTTTGGACCCTAAAATTTCTTGTTGTTGTGATCTGATATGATGTGCATGAATCTATAGTTATGTCGCACAATTTCTTATTTATTGAATGCTTTCTATTTATGGATGTCTTTGGGATCTATTTCATTTATATAATTAATGTTAACGTAAATACGATGTTGCGTACTCTCTAAATCACTTAATATTCCAAGTATCGGCTACACTTAAGGTGAGACTGTTGGACAACTGAGAGGGGGGGGGGTGAATCGGTTGTTATCGTGATTAAACAATTATTCTTCTTTTTAACTCTTTGCAGAAACATTGAATGATGATCACATTAATGCAGGGAAATAA
>CBVK0100687279.1:0-10663 GCA_900067695.1 Picea abies | reverse complement strand
TGATTTCAGGATTCTTGATGTCAATATTCTTTGACATCTCCAACTCTCGATCACTGAAACTCCGACAGGGAGTCAGATCAATGGTCCAGATCACATCTTGATCTGATGGTTCAGATTCAGTCGGGATTTCACCCATCGCGATTTCAGGATTCTTGATGTCAATATTCTTTGACATCTCCAACTCTTGATCCTCGAAACTCCGAAAGGGAGTTGGATCAATGGTCTAGATAATCCCCTGAGATGGACGGTCCTCCTACTTTCGAGATTTGTGAGCCCTCTACTCCTTGCACTTTTAAATATCGTGCAGGTTTTCCTCGATCCAACGGTGGTTGGACCCTGCGCTTAGATCTGATGCCTGAGATCTTTCCTCCATATCTGCAAGCTCCTTTTGTCTTCATTCAGATCTGATGGCTGTCGGGAATTCAGGATGAGATCTAACGATCATTGGCGCTTCTCCTCCAGAGCGTACTTTGTCCTTGTATTGCCTTCACTGCATACTCTGATCTTGCCATCAATACTCTGAATTTTCCTGATAACTTGCCAACAATCCTCTGCACTATCTCTTCTGAACTTATCGGGCTTGCTCTGCAGCGTCTTCCTAAAATACTTCTGGTTCTTGTCTGTTACATTCTTCCTGTACTCATGCCATCTTCATTACTGTACTTTCCATCAATGACAAGCATATGCTACCTATTAAACATTTCCAACAATCTCCCCCTTTGGCATTGATGGCAACAAAGGCACCCAGATTCTTTTCTCCCCCTTTGACATCAATGTCAAAGAGAACATGCTCCCCCTGAGTTGTTGCATTATTTTAGGAGGTATCAGATATTAAATCAATGAAAACTCCCCCTGACGGGATGGACTCTCTCATTTGAGGCCTGCGGAATATTTGTATCTAAACCAGAGCTCTTTCTGATTCTTGGACCTGTTCATCTTCAACTTCCACTGTATCCTCTGTGGAAGACTCAAAAATTCCCACCTCTCTTACTAGGACTCCTTCATCAACCTTTTCTTCTCATGAGTAGATGACTCCCCCTGTCACTGTTATCTCTCTTCTTCTGACTATATTTTCCTCCTTTGTTTCTAAATGGTTATCTTTCCCTGACAAGGTATTTCCTCTTGTTATCTTTACAGGATGTCATGTGAATCATTTTGTAAAACAAAATGCTATTGTTGAAGAGCTGCTGTCCTATTGACATACTGTGTATTTGTAGCTCGTACTTTTCAAACAACCCTTGGATCTCCTTATTGATTCTCATCGATCTCTATCACTGCAATTTTCATTTTTCTTTCATGATGCATACCATCAAGGCTTTTATAACCATATTCAATCATAAGAAAAAGATGCTACAACCACTCTCATACCTTCTTTTCTTTTTTTCCAGATAGAGGACCTATATCAGGTTTCTTAGGAGTACTGATTTCTTCCTTGTTGTATCCGATACCAGATTTGTCATTTGGTGATCTCTGGCTATCCAAGATCTTATCCAGGGTCATGGAGCTATTTAAGAACTTGCTTTGGGTGTTTGCCTTCTCAACCTTCAAGACTTCTTCTTCCAGCTTATGACATGGCTCTTCTCCTACTTCATCCATGGGATAAATGCTAACTGAGCATTCTTTTATTGTATTTGAATCTTCTTCTTTACTTGTAGGGGAGTATTCAACATCAACATTATTGTTTGTCCTTATACTGTTATTCACCATTTATCCTAAGTTTACATTTACCTTACACTCTTTGGATGTGAGCACCTCTTCATTGCCTCTGTCACACTTTTGACTTGAACTGAGCGAATTATGTTTCAAACCATCCACAAGCAGAACGTACTGGGCATCTTCTTTGTCATTACTCAAACTCATTATCCCTCTATCCTTGATTTTGCCTGGTTCATTATTTTCAAGGATCACATTTCCTGTTTTTCTTTTACTTATGGACAATAGCTTATCCTTATCTCCAGTCATGTGCTTGGAACATCCATTGTCTATATTTCCAGAGGCCTTTTGTTTTTGAGTTGAAGGTGCTTGACCACATTTTTCACTATCTTTCCTCTTCCATGTGCTGGTCTTTCTATCTAAGAACTCTATTCTTGGATCTGCTTTGTAATTCTTGAGATGGTAGTTTGCATCTTTGTGGCCAAAGTTGTGACAGTTATAGCATTCAATCTCATTGTTCAATAAGTCAAAGTTGTTGTTGCAGGGTTGTCTACTCATTGATTGTTTATTAATCATTGACCTCCTCAGTTGCATGTCTCTAGACTTAATTTGGCAATTTGCAATATGTGATGGTTTGTTACTTTGCTGTATCATTCTTTGTTGTGGCAGAAATTTATTCCTTGGAAATCTTAATTGCTCACGTATAATTCTTAAGGAACAATTTACAGCTTTGTGACCAAAATTAGAACAGTAGAAACATTATCCATAGAAAAATTCTTTGTACCTGAAAAATGGTTGTCTTCTTTGAGCAAATCGATTTCTTTCATGTTGATGATGTCTTTGAGCAGGGAGTGCATTATTTCTTTGTTCTACAGATTCAGTCCTAGCACTTTTTCCTTTACTTGTCCTGGGCGGCTGGTTGTCTTCCTTTGTTTCTGTAGGCTTGTTATTGTCATTGGTTGTACTTTTAACAAACTTGATGGGTTGTTCATTTCCTGACTTCCCACTGCTTGATCCCTCTTCATAACCCAAGCCAATTTTCAACTTTGGATTCCTTTGCTGATTCAGAATGGTGGCTAATCCTTCTGAGGCTTTGATACTTGACAAATTCTGATTATACAAGGCTTGAAACTTCTCCATCTCTTTCCTAGTTTTCACTACTTTTTCTTCCAGGGCTTCATATCTTGCCCTCTTTTCTGATAGCTGATGTTTCAGAATATCCTCGATTTTTCTTGCCTCTTCTAATTCCACCTTCAGCAGGGAAAAGTCTTCATCAGGCTGTTTACTGTCTTTCTCAAACTGTATCAACAATTGTTTTTGCTTTCTGTTCTTAATTTTGAGTCTGTCAATCTTTTCCAGTGCTCTGATCAGTTTTCCTTCCATATCAACCATAGCTTCTTCATCATTCTCATCACTACCTGTGATTTTATTATCATAATTCTCTCTGGCCATAAGCATGAAGTCATTTACCTTATCTTCATAGGAAGAGTCACTATCGATGTCTTCTGAGGAGTCATCATTGTTTACACATAAACTTTTCTTTTTACCAAATCTTTTTGATTTGTGCTTCTCTTCATCTTCAGAGTTTTGATCATGTTTCTTGTGTGGACATTTATTTGCAAAATGACCTATCTTACCACAGTTGAAACATTTGAAGGGTAGATTACCTTGGTACTTTCCTGATCCTTTCTTTAGTCTTCTCACGAATTTTGCTTCAATTTCATCAGGCTCAGAATCTTCATTCTTATTTTCTTTAAATGATGCTTCTCTAGAGGTGGGTTTATCTGTAACTATCCTCATCTCATATGCATTCAACGTTCCTAGAAGTTGATCAAAGGACATAGTCTTTATATCATTAAGTTCTTCTATAGCAGAGACCTTCGGGTTGAACCTATCTGGCAGAGAGCTCAAAATTTTCTGAACTAAAGAGGGTTCCTCAATTTCTTCCCCAATTGCTTTCATTGCATTTACTAGTTCTTCAACTCTCAGAAAATACTTCCCAATGGTTTCATCTTCTTTCATATGTAGCTTTTCAAACTGTACTCTGTAGGTTTGAAGCTTGGCATCTTTCACTTTCACATTACCTTCATAACTGTTAATGAGTTTGTCCCACATTTCCTTAGCAGTTTGAAGATGCATCACCTTCACAAACTCAGCTTCTGCAAGTCCATTCAAAATAGCATTCATTCCCTTAGCATTAAAGCTAAATTCTAACTTATCATCTTTGGAAGCTAGCACAACAGGATTTATGTATCCAGTGTCTACTACATCCTAGACATCAGCTCCTAAGGCCATTAGGTATGTTCTCATCCTAACCTTCCAGAAGGCAAAATTCGTTCCATCAAAAAGAGGAGGCCTAGTGACTAAAGTCCCTTCATGGCTTGTCATGTTTAAGCTCTAGGATCTACCCTTATATAAAAGGGGCCGGCTCTGATACCAATTGTTGGGCAACTAAGAGGGGGGGGGGTGAATCAGTTGTTATCATGCTTAAACAATTATGCTTCTTTTTAAATCTTTGCAGAAACACTGAATGATGATCACATTAATGCAGGGAAATAAACAATGGCACATTCAACATCAGTCACATATATGAGAAACATAGAGACAAATATTTCCCAAGGAAACCCATGCAGGGTAAAAACCTCTTTTTCTTTATATGATAAGTAATAGTTACATTCTTTACATTATCATACATATGAGCACCAACTCATAATGAGGCTACAACCTTTGTTTTGCAAGCTGCTACTTGCTGAGAGCATCAACTCTCTGTTTTCTCTAGCACCCACTAGAAGGAAGCACCAACTCCCTAGTTTCTCTAGCACCAACTAGAAGGAAGCACCAACTCCCTGGTTTCTCTAGCACCCACTAGAAGGAAGCACCAACTCCCTGAGTGTTTCCAGCACCAACTAGATGGAAGCACCAACTTCCAATCATATAGGCAACCGACCTGTATAACAGAGAACAATAGTTCTCCCTTGCACCACCCTACCACCCTGGTTTCTTTGGCTGCAACCAGATGGAAGCTACAACTCCCTGTGTTCAAGAACCCACTTGAACTTCTGAGGACAACAGTCCTCCCGAGCACCTCCCTTCCACCCTAAAATATAAATCTTTGCTACTGAAACTTATTACAGTGATATGATGTTCAACAATGGCTTACCAGACTCATCATTGTTCTACTGCATTTTGTTGCTCTGTCTGCCTCATTGCCTTTCTGCACACATGACTTGCATTGTTTGTTCTTCTACTTTTTATGCTCTGTGCACCATGTCCATTCACTCCACAGTTCCTCTTCTGTGCAACTCAGCTGCTGCACTCTCCTCTTTCTTCACACATGAATCACATTCACCAACAACAACCACATCAAATTCCAACAGCAACAACCACACATCTCTTTTCTGTACCGTGTATTTATAGCTTCTGTACACCTTGTGCATGCAATGTTCGCAAATGCCTCTGCATGCTGACTCCACGTCATTATCCTCCACGTCTCGAGTGCTCTGTCTAATCATCATTGTGACTCTTCAACTTCTCTGGTGGTTCGCCCCGTGTGTCTAGCATCACTGTATGTTATACTGAGATTCCTCAGCCTCTCTGGTAGTTTGAGACTCTTCGTCTTCTCTGTGACAGTCGAACTTCACCTTCTCTGTTTCAGTTATAGGCCTCAATGCTCATCATCTGTCAATCACCTCCACGAACATCTTCATTCCTCTCAGAGACTCTTCACCTCCTCTTTCAATCATCTCGAAGTGTCTTCACATCCTCTGGTAGAAACCATCAATGGTTTCTAGAAGTTTCACTGTGTCGTGCAACAGTAGCCCTCAGATCTCCTTCAGGTTAATCTACATTGTTGGATGAGCTTTATTAATCTTGCCTTTAAATCGTGTTTCGGCATTTCGGCATTCCTGTTGCATTGTGTTCTTGTCTCTCCAAGTCGTGATCCCCGAAAACGAGCTTGGTTTCTCTATCTCTTTCCTCCATCTCTCGCTAATATGTCCAAGGGCTGTGACCACAACCTTATGCATAAGGCGCTTTCATGATTTTACATTTTGCGATTTTCGACACTATGCTCTGTTGACCCCAAGTCAGCGAAATTTTGATCACTTTCCACATGTCCCGTGGTTCCATTGTCCAGATCTAATTCTTGATTCAACGACTATGATTGAATCACAATTTTGCGAATTCGACATTCTTGATGCATTGAGTTCTTTTCCTCTCTATGTCGTGATTCGCAAAACTCCGATATGGAGTTTGATCAATGATCCAGATCTGATCTCTATTCAATGACTGCGATTAAATCGCGATTTCGCATATCGCAATATCGAGATTCCTGATGTCAATAATCTTTGACATGTCCAACTCTCGATCCCCGATGCCTCCCCATTGACTAGAATCAACGATCCAGATCAAATCTTGATCTGACGGCTCAGATTACATTGTGATTTCGCATATCATGAAATCGAGATTCCTGTGGTGAAATTTCTTTGACAACTTCAACACTCGATCCTCGAAACTCCGACATGGACTAGAATCAACGGTCTAGATTTGATCTTGATTCAACGACTGTGATTTAAGTCACGATTTTTCATATCGCGAAATTGGGATTCTTGTTGCATTGTTTCTTTGACATCTCCAACATGCGATCCTCGAAACTCTGTCATGGTGTAAGTTTGCTGACGTCACATGTGTTAAATAACTGCCATGTGTCACCCTGATTTGTGACTTACATGTGCTTGCTATGTTGAATCGGTCTAACACTTGTCATTACCTGGTTGTGCCATGTGTTCCTAGCTGACGTGAATCGGGTCGACGGTCTAGATCACATATTTATCTGACGGTTCAGATTCAGTCGGGATTTCACCCATCATGATTTCAGGATTCTTGATGTCAATATTCTTTGACATCTCCAACTCTCGATCCCCGAAACTCCGACAGGGAGTCGGATCAACGGTCTAGATCACATCTTGATCTGATGGTTCAGATTTAGTCGGGATTTCACCCATCGCGATTTCGGGATTCTTGATGTCAATATTCTTTGACATCTCCAATTCTCGATCCTCGAAACTCTGACAGGGAGTCAAATCAATGGTCTAGATAATCCCCTGAGATGGACGGTCCTCCTGGTTTCGAGATTTGTGAGCCCTCTACTCCTTGCACTTTTAAATATCGTGCAGGTTTTCCTCGATCCAATGGTGGTCGGACCCTGCGCTCAGATCTGATGCCTGAGATCTTTCCTCCATATCTGTGCGCTCCTTCTGTCTTCATTCAAATCTGACGACCGTCGGGAATTCAGGATGAGATCTAGCGATCACTGGTGCTTCTCCTCTGGAGCGTACTTTGTCCTTGTTTTTCCTTCATTGCATACTCTGATCTTGCCATCAATACTTTGAATTTGCCTGATAACCTGCCAACAATCCTCTGCACTATCTCTTTTGAACTTATCGGGCTTGCTCTGCAGCGTCTTCCTAAAATACTTCTGGTGCCCATCTGTTACATGCTTCCTGTACTCATTCCATCTTCATTGCTGTACTTGCCATCAATGACAAGCATATGATACCTGTTAAACATTTCCAACAGAGACTTCTTTTCCTTGTGGAAGGATGAATATGTCGACATATCTAGAGTACAATGGTGCCTTGCGTTGACAACCTTGGTCTCCATCTTGTGCCAACAAATGGTTCCATTTCCAAGACCCAAGCTTTAAAGTGAGTTTTTAGAGGATGCCTCATCGGATTTACAAATTAGATGTTGAGAATAGGTGGGAAAGAAGGTTATTCATTAGGAAGCAAGGTTGTGGAACAAATTTTTTAGGGTCGTGAAAAGAACGATGTTCTATTCAGAACCTGCTAGCAATCAGTATGAGATATTTTGGATTAGGTTCCCCGAAGAGGTATTTCATTGGTTAGATCCCTTGCAAGAAGCACCAAAATACAAAGATAAATTCAAAAGGAAATATAACTAGATATTTGAGGGTTTAGCATCTCTTCACCATTTAGATCATTAGATCTCTTGAAATGTGGATTTTTGGGTACAGATTGTTCTGGAGTGTTATGTTATCGATTTTTCTGCAGAGAACCACCAATATTTTTCCAAGTCTAAAGAAATATTTAAAGAAGGAGATAGAGGAATATTGTTGTGTTAAATCCCCTTGTGGATCAAGATTTTATTAGTAGAAAAAGAAATGTTTCTTGTTCCTTCAGCTAACATGGCAACATAAATCCTTGTGCTTGGGGGAGGGTGATTTATGAGAGGGTTCATGAGTTAGGTCAAGGAATTGTTTTTGGGAGATATGAGGGGCCATAAAAAGAAAAGTGCAAGGAACAAATGAGCTCAAAAGAGGGATCCTAATCTTGAGAAGAGGTGGCAAAAACATATGAGAAAAGTGATGAAGAGGCCCAATTAGTCGTGAAAGGAGATTGGATTTGAGAGTAGTCATAGGAAAGAGTTAGAAGAGTTGCGGGAGTTGAAGAGAGGAGGAAGGATGGCCAACTGATGGGTGAGGGATATATTTTGTGAAAGAGGTGAAGGTTTTGGAACAAGCATACAAGTGGATGGAAGTTCAGAAGAGATGAATGAAAGAGTAAGGAAAAGTTCCACTACTGAAGAAGAATACTCATCCAGAACCCATGATAAAGTTGTGTGATAATAGAAACCTGCAAGACCAAAAGATGTCGAATTGCATAGGGATATAAACATAAAAATACAAATGAACAAGACCCTCTAGATCAAATAATTTCTCTTCAGAGGTAAATGAACCAAACTTGAATCAACCATTCCCCCAACACCATCTATAAACTTGGTAATTTCTGCAACAAATATTTCTGTGAATTTTGTTATTTCTAATCCTTCAAGTCCAACAAGTTTAAGTAGTAGTAGTAGTGGAAATGTAATTTTTTCAGTTGTTTCATAACCAAGACCATTAGGGTTCATTTTAGTAGGATTTCCAAATCCCTCAATGGTGAATCAACATGCAGGATCTCTCACACGATACCATGAATTTTGGGGTAAACGTGATGAGGATGTTGAACAACAATGGTTTCTATGAGAAGCCATCTGGAGGTATCACAAAAGTTTAGATGAAAACAATTTAGTTGAATTTCATACTACCCCAAGAGGTCAGGCTTTGAAAGGGTACATGAAGGAAATTGAGCTAGGGGCTCAAGCGAAACCATTCACGCTCACCCAGGTGAAGCGAATATTTATAGAAGAATTCTGGTTACCTCAGTCATAACAATAATATCTCTCCGAGTTGCAAGAGATAAAGCAGAGGGATGGTGATCTTGCTTGAGAGTACAATCAGAGGCTTAAATATGTGATAGGGAAATTAAAAATCCCTATCCATTAGGACCATCAAAGAGAATAATTTATTCAGGGGTTGTTAACTTTGACATGTATTCCTCTAACTCAACAAAGGATAACCACTTTGGGAGAAGCATTGGAGAGGGATATGAAGATCAAGGATATGGTAGGTTATCCAGAGAACTTCAGAGTCTTAAGGCCTTTGGAGGATGCTAATATTACATAACTGCAAGTCCAAATATTTGCGTTGATTGAAAAATTCAAGAATTAACCCTTCCAAAAGTAGGTCGACCACAAGTTTGGTGTACGAGTTGTTGCACAGGAGGTCATCTGGCTAATGAGTGTCCAAGAATAAGGGGTATAAGGCATTCTAATATAGCTTCTCCTTCAGTTGGGATAGTAGGAGGAGTTGCACATATTGACGCTACAATGACGTTCCATGGGAATGTTCAATACCATGCCTTCCCGAATAGTTAAGGAGGTAAGAGTACCAATTATTGTGCGATCTACAAAAGTCATGTAAATTCTTCGAGGAATTTTCCTATTTTACATAAGTACACTCCTGCACCAAATACCATGTATTGTGAGTTATATGGCTCACTGTCGCCAATACTAATCAGTACATAGCTCTGGATACACTCATGGACATATTGAATCATTTTTCATTCATGATCAATGAAGGACATCAAGGACCTGGAAGGGGTTGTGGAGGAAGAGGCAGATATCGGGGAGGATGAATTGGTGGAATATGATCAATTCACTACTAGAATTGTGATGAGTAGGGACACTTGGTGAGAGACTTTCCTATTCCAAGAAGACCTTGGTGTGCTCATTGCAGGAATAACACCCATGCTACAAAAGACTGCCCATAACTAATTGTGAAATGGGAAGATCGTGTTAGTCAGAGAGGTTCCAATCTGATAATTTTTGAACCTAGAACTATAACTAATAGAGATGGGCCTAATATTAATATCGTTACTAGAGGAAGTGAAAATATAGGTGCAAGTGCAAAAATTCCACATCAACTAAAAATCCATAAGGCCATCCCCGAAAATACCAAGTATGATCCTACGCAAAAAAAAAAAGATTATTTAAAAATGCAATTGAGATGTTTAAGTAGATGCAGAGATCTTCAACACCTTGATGTTGCAGGCTCAAGATTTAAGCCAAATCCCCAGTATCCAAAGGCTTCCAGAGAGTCATCTTCTTAGGTAGATCCCTCTGGAAAGGAATAAAAGGCTATTTATCTATGGATGCAAGTATTTTTTGACATATTGGATGATGAACAACTTACTGAAAAGTTGTGGAATATGATCAAGGTGGCTTTGGGAGCTGAAGGAAACCCAAAGGATTTTTGTTTTGCTGATCTTCCAGAGAAGAATGTAGCTATAATCGAGAGAAGGAAATAGAGATCTGGCAAGGAGTTCAGGCTAAATACTCGCATCGATGAATATGAGATCAAGGATGTTATGTTAGATTTGGGATCTGATGTCAACATACTATTAAAGAATATTTGGGAAGCAATGGATAATCCCAAGCTCATATACTCCCCTATTCAGTTGTGAATGGAGATGTTAAGAACCAAACATCAATATAGCATAGAAAAACCTCAGGAAAAGTACTCAACGCCTTGAAAAAGAGATAATTTTAGATAATAAGCTTCTTCGAGGGGGAAACCTCCTTTTACCCCACTTAAATGTTCAAGTACAAG
>CBVK0100687224.1:0-10735 GCA_900067695.1 Picea abies | reverse complement strand
TTGGGTTTAGCATGACCTTAGGAAGCTGAGCTCGTTACTTAGAGTTTACTCCTCGAAATGGTTATTCTTCCAGTCCCTAGGGAGAGTTTGTCGATGCCTCTTACATCACAAAGTTTCATCATCAAGTCTATGTTGTCAGAGTTATCCGTATGTCTCATGTTCTTGTTCAAAGGAAGTCTATAAGTCTGTGTCGACCATTTCTTAGAACTCTTGACTTTGAATGTCGACCATACCCTCGGTGTGTCTCAAAGTCACATGAAGTTGTAGTCCTACCATGCACCTTGGTCGTACTTTCATTATGGGTAGGTAACCTTGAATCCAACAGTCAACATCTCCTCATTGGTCGCTGACTGGGGGGTTTCCCTTGTGTTCGACGACAAGAAATCTATTCACACATTGGGATTCATGCAGTGTCTTGGATGTCATTAGCCTTATTGGTGGTTTCCTCTCCTTTGTCGGCAATATTCCTTATTGGTTGTTATTTAGAGGGTCTTTTTCGTGCACTACTTTCATTTGGTACATGCGAAAGATGCATAGGTTCGTTGGTTCATGAACATCCTATTTGTCTGAGATCCTCCTAATCATCAAGCTATTGCTTTGTACCTCGTGTTTACTGATGAGAGATGCCTTAATGCTCTCATTTCAACATGTATCCTTCCATCGACTTCAACTCATCTAGTCTTGAAATGAGACCTAGAGTCCTATGAGTACCTAGAGGCTTGCAGTTATCAGTGGCAGGTTCTCCCGCCATCGACTGTTGGGAATACATCAATGTCTCTTGATTGATGGATTCTTCAAGTGTTCGACCTCAACACCCTTATTCACATTTGTAAGAATGTACTCGGTGCCTTGATACCTACTTTCATTATCGATAGGTTGTCTCGCGTTTGTTAACGATATACCTTAATGATCGGTAATCAAACAAAGTCTCATTGTGTTAGACATCAACTCCTCTATTCACATGATGTACACTTGCACCTTCGACGAATAGTGTAGAAGACCTCCAACTTACAGTAGCAACATTCATATTATGTTGTTGTCTTTCATTGGACCAATACCTATATGACTTCAGTGATCATGAGAGATCAGATTGTAGACCATTGTATACATATATCTTCAGATTGATTTTGATATTGGTTTCCACTGGGCCTTGTTCGTGACTATGACAACCTATGGCATGTGTCTACTTTGTATTTCCTAATTCATAGCCATGAACAACTATTTGGTATATTTCCACATGGATCTGCAATGTAATTCAGATTGACATCCATGTATACAAAGTCATTATGGATTGTAATATTCTCATGAGTAACTAGCACTTCCACTTGAATATCCATTACTCCACTTCTGGAAATTATAATGTATTTCGACCATCACAGATACTTCTCTGACCTCACACATTAGGGGGGCATTTGTTATAGCAAATTTGTCCTCACCCCATGCAACTTGCTTAGATGGCCTTTCCATTTCTCTATGCAGACTTGAAGTCCCATTTTTTACCTCCCAGGGCCAAAAAAACACATTTTTCCACATATACACGCCCTACCAGTTAGACAACAAGCGTATACGTAGGTTGCTCCACTACAGCCCGCGTACAACGAGATTCATATTATGTTGTTGTCTTTCATTGGACCAATACCTATATGACTTCAGTGATCATGAGAGATCAGATTGTAGACCATTGTATACATATATCTTCAGATTGATTTTGATATTGGTTTCCACTGGGCCTTGTTCGTGACTATGACAACCTATGGCATGTGTCTACTTTGTATTTCCTAATTCATAGCCATGAACAACTATTTGGTATATTTCCACATGGATCTGCAATGTAATTCAGATTGACATCCATGTATACAAAGTCATTATGGATTGTAATATTCTCATGAGTAACTAGCACTTCCACTTGAATATCCATTACTCCACTTCTGGAAATTATAATGTATTTCGACCATCACAGATACTTCTCTGACCTCACACATTAGGGGGGCATTTGTTATAGCAAATTTGTCCTCACCCCATGCAACTTGCTTAGATGGCCTTTCCATTTCTCTATGCAGACTTGAAGTCCCATTTTTTACCTCCCAGGGCCAAAAAAACACATTTTTCCACATATACACGCCCTACCAGTTAGACAACAAGCGTATACGTAGGTTGCTCCACTACAGCCCGCGTACAACGAGTTTGGTGCTCAAAATTAAAAATTATGTCGGGTTTCCATGTCACGTCACGAGACCCATCATCACCTTCCATATATTGGAAACGCTCCGACTCGGCCCTTCAGTTCCATTTGAAGGCTATAAATTGAGCCATATCCAAGCCTTGGATGAGAGAATTCAACTTTTAAGAGAAAATATACTCTGGAAAAATTTCACTTCACATTGAGTCTGCATCCCTTTATCCCTAAAAGTATGAACTCATTGTTCAGCTCCCAAGCTCTTCCTTCTTTGATGGAGAACCTCATTGTCTCTTTTATATGAGTTTTCCTTTGGTGGAGGATTGAAGTGGTGGAGACCAACTGGAGGGACTTAGTTTCTCGGTTCTGATATGTGTCGTTACAGAAGTTTGTCACCTATATGCTTCTGTTGATTATTTTAATAGAAACTCTTTTTTCGTCCAATTGATATCTTGCAAATATTTGAATTATTATTCCACATGTGTATTTGTCATGTATGTTAATGGATTATGCTAATCTATATGCTAACATTATATATTATCACCATTTGCTTGCATATCTTTGTTGTCGAGGACAAGTTGCAGATATAAGGCTTTGAGTTGTGTGTTCAAAGATGGTCTTCATCGAACGCCTAGACGAGGTAGGCTCTTGACTTTGTCATGTTAGCATTTCATTTATATAACATACTTGAGATTAGAGTTGATTTCTGTGTGTCATTCCATCTGTTGTGGTTCACCCCATGCCATAGAGATATTTTCCTCGTAACAAATGGTATCGATTGTCAAGGCTGTAATTTCAAACAAGTTGGAATTTTAACCACCCCCCCAAAAAGGTTCTATTGGTAGCACCACATTTTTATTCGGGGAAAACATAGCCACTAAATGTGACCTTTAAAAAAATGAAAATTCTAGAGATTTCTCGTTAGAATTCTAGCATTTTTCTTTGTCATCCTTGATCATTCTATATGATTGATTCCATCTTCATCTCCTCTAAACTACTATGTTACCATTAGTTCTTACTTGATTCTTTGAAAAACCCTCAATTTCCAACCTCACTATCTTCAAAATATTGATCCCAAATAGTTCTTATATTTTTACTAGTATATTATAGTCTCTTTCCATCTTCTAAATGCCTTTTAAACCACCTAAATCAGACCTCCCAATCAAAAGTTATGCTAATTCTAAGTTAACATACCTTTTTAATCTTGACTTGAGGACTATCAATAATCACTATATCTTCAAAATTTCTACAACTCTGACTTTGAAATTTCGACCTATAATACCCTAGTATTCTTTATATGCAATGCCATAGATCTCACTAAATTTTGATGTGCTAAGAAAAAATTATGATGATTTTTGCAAAACATGTTGATTTTGGTACCTTTTAGTGTGATATTTCCACATGTCCAATTGTGTAGCTCTAAGTTTGAAATTTTTACTTAAGGCACCCTAATTTGTCTTATTTTTTATGCCACAAGTGGCACTCAATTTGGGCCTCTCTTTCCTTAGATATGTCTATTTTACCAAAAAACGTTTGTTTGAGACTAGTTTTAGGACTAGATAGAAAGCCTAACTTGTTCAACCCAAAACTCTGAAATTACAACAAACTACAATCTAAAATTTGGACCATAGATAGTTCGATATGTTCTTTTTCCAACATGGTAAGATGTAAACCAAGAATCCTCTGCTGTGATACCAAATATGTACCTAATATTCAAGATAAAATATAAACCATAACACAGAATGTACACCAAATGTGAACATGGGGCACAACTCCCAAAAATATCATAAAGATAAGTTATACAATAACTCCTACATTAGGAGAACCTCCTTCAAATAACCCCAATACATTATCATATTCAAATCATATGTTCCTTTCTATAATGACTATTTGACCTCTATATATACCTACGCTGTAGGCTAAACGTTCTATGTTTTGGCCCTTTTCCAAAGATATTTTTCGGCGATATTGCCCAAAATCCTACGAGTAATTGTTGGATCTGCAGATTTGAGTGGTTATTTTTGTATAATTCGGGGGCCCTGGAGGTTTTTCAGCATGCTGATTCCATTTTTGCATTTAAAAATGCAATCTAAACACCAACAAATTGTGATTTCGTGAAGATTTAAGTTGTCGGATTCCGACGAAAAAGACCAAAACATAGAACAGTGAGACACCGCCTATACCTTCTCCCACTCATTGCATACGTGGGGCCTTTATTAGACCGACCACTATTACATATATATTTACTCCATTAGATATACATTTAACCCCATATGTACCTCCCCTAAGATCATATCAATCACAGTATCCATAGGCAACCACTTTATAACCATCAACACTCTCTTTTATTACCCATCCATTTGGTTAGAATTCCACCTTTTTATTGGTACGATTGATGCATCCACTCAACCAAGGATTTGTATGATGGCTTGCCTAGAAGATGGGTTCCCTATCCCAATCTCAAATGCCAATTTCTCTATATATTGCAAATAAGATAATTATGGACTGCATTTAGGGACTCATCCTTGATGACTTGATCTTAAAAGTTGGCTTGCCAACGTTGTGAGCTTGGTGGTGGGCCACAAGTATAAGCCAATTATGGGCTACAAATGGCTTTGGTCCAAGCCTGTTCTAGAAGGTTGTCTGAACACAATTTGGTGGTTAAGATCCAAATAATGGATATGGTTATTTTTTACTAAACAATGTTTGGAAACCTATGCTTGAGCCAAAAAAAGTTTTTTTTTTTTAATCTGGAGCCTTGTGGTGTGGCCTCCATGTGGACAAAACATGATCTTACCTAGGAGTGCAAAATCCATGGCGCCTGCACTGTGAGCGTGAAGAAACTTAAAAACATCTATTTTGGTTCTACTTTTTGTCTTGATCTATAAGGGCTTGGGTGGAGGCAATATGCCAACAATATCTGCATACCTCTTGCACTAGCAGGTTGCCTTGCTCGACACTCACCTACCTTGGGCCATGGGATTTCAAGTCACTTGGATGTTGTTTAGAACTAAAGCCCTTTTCTGGATATGGAAAAAACAAAATGTTACTTTGTTTAATGTTGATGCTTCACATAATTTCTCTTGGTTTGATGTTGCACTAATGTGTGCCATCTTGCTTCTATAGATTACTCTCTAGACATGCAAGGTACCACTGGAGATGGAACATCCCTAGTGACTTATTAAATATTGGCATGTGACTCCCTGTATGATGAGCAAAGTACCCCCTGACCTTCTAGGCCCATTTGGCCTACCTGAACTGCATGGACCTCTCTCCCAATTTGACTTTGTTAGGTTCCACCACGACAAGCCTAGCGAGCACACTGACAACATGCCAAGTTTGAGAGCGGTGAGAGCACACATGTAATTTTCTTATTGGTTCCCCATACCATGACAAGAGCTTTCCCACTCTTGCACTTGCTATCTTAGAGGGGCCCAAGACATATAGAGGGGCCCAAGACATATAGAGGGGAACTCCATACCCATTGACATTGATCCACCAATTTGTTGGGACATGCCCCCTAATGACAATGACCAGCCCCTTCTTGATGCTAATCATGTGGTTGGTTAGCTCTTTGTTTCAAGCATTGGCCCTTTGCTATTATGTTTTTTATTGTTGTTATATGACTATGACTTGAGACTTTATAATGGGGGGTGTTTTGGCTTAGGCCAATCCCAAGTTTTGATTTTTTGGACATGGTAGTGGAGGATGTGATGGCGGCCCATCCTTTTTTGTATTCAAGCATGTAAGTATTTTCCCTATTAATAGAGTTTAAAAGAAACTTTAATTAAAAAAAAATGTTAGTAGAAGCTACTTGCTTAAATTTCATATTTTTGGAGGGGTTAATTAGAAAGGGGGTTTTGTGTTAATGATACAAAAATTATCTTACAAATTGGGATTTGTCCACGGCAATCCGCTAATCATTTTTGTTTTTGGCCTTTTTTAATGCCTCCTTAATGATTCAGGCCTGATATTTCTCCCAATCTTAACCGACTTAAAACTAAATACATAGAGAGTGTCTCTAACTACTCTCTACATCATAGATTTGATCCCAATTTATATTACAAGAATATAATAATATCCTTTCTATGTGTCTTTGTCTGTCTCCATCTGTGCTCCATTTCTTTGGATAGTCTTCTGTGATCTGCATTCCCGTAGCAAAAACTATATGTGTAGAGACACGATATGCTGTGAGACTACAGGCTGGCTCTTCACACACTTGGTTGTCAAAACAGTTAGCTGGATTTATTTTAGAATCTATGCTATCATACAGATGGTATTTCATAACAGAACTGAAACCTTGGCTGTCAAGGAACTACTCATCAATCTGGATGGGACCTTTCTCCCTGTTTCCATGACCACATTTTTCCTTGCCATCATCCTCTCCTTTTCTTCATAAGCATCCATCTCTTGGTGCCCTGCCATCCTTGGTTTCACTTGCTGTATGTCTTCAGTGAATTGGTCAACTTGTTTGGAGAGGTGGGTGAGAAATTTAAACAGATTGTCCAGATTGATATCTACGTTTCTTTCCCTTGCTTTCCAAGTCTTTCTTTTATCAAACTGATCATCCAAGCTATATGGTGTTGCTGGGCTTCTTCAAATTTTCTTTGCCAAAAGCTCCACTGACCAGCTAATATTTTCTAGATGCGCTGATCAACATCCAACATTGCCTTATAGAGGCTCCTGTGGCCGTTAGCTTGTATCAGGTCTGCAGGGAAGGCTGGCCTGGCCGAGTCAAAAAAGGCCTATTCCCTCAAAACCTTATTTCCTTCCCTCTCCCAGTCATGGAGATCCTTCAACTTTTCTCTGGGATAACACATGAATGATCAGCAAACTGCTTCTTTGACCTTTCCAACTAGGCCCTACTTGAAGGGCCTTCATCCACAAAAACTGAACTTTTAACCTTATCATGATGGCCTGGGGAGGTTCCCAAGATTGGGCAACCTTTTGCCATGATGTAGCAGAAAACTTAGGGCCAGGAAGAAAATTAAGGACTTGAAAATTAAGGACTTGACAAGAACTAGAGAGTTACGGCCCACAGGATCACACAGTAAAACAGAAACAAAACTACAAAAAGAGAATCACCCTTAAAACTAGAACCTGACACAAACAATAAAAAAGAGGAAGCACAGGGGAACCAACCTTGAGGCAGGAAGCTCTGGAACCCCCGGGATAGCTGCAATTACCAAGGATAAAGGAAAACCGAGCCCACTTGAAAGAGACTGCACCACTACAAAGCCTGTTTAAGAAACCTCCCACTCAGATGCAAAAGAGCAGAGCATTAACAACACTGTTGCTTAGTCCAGGAAGCTTTGCACAGGAGCTTTCTCATGTCTTCCAAATAATGCCCCTTACAAATGGCGTTAATTCCTTCTGCTTGAAAGGGACCTGAATGCTCATCGTACTCCTGAGTTACCTTGATCTCCCATTGATGTTTGTTTTGATTCTATAAATCTTTCTGCTAATGATTTGGCAGTAAAACGCCATAATCCTAGAAAGCTGCCTTAGTATCTCAACTTTCTCCCTTTCAGTTAGGGTTCTCATTATTCCTTCTGTGTCTGCCATGGTTGAAGTACTGGCTGCTATCATTTGAGTTTGAGGGATGTTCCTCTCTTTTGTTATCTTTCTTATTCAACCCTTATATGTGTGTCCTCATCTCCTGAGGCCACACATCCAGGCTTCCTTTCTCACTGATGTGCCAAGGCTTTAGTGCCACAAAATTTCATAAAAGGTTAGTTCCTCTTTCATAATTTATATTTCTTCGATGTAGCACTCACACCAATACTGGAGGAGTAACCTGCAAGAATGGCGCATGCAATGGCCAAAAAATTATCCGTAGAGGCAATCTCAACCCATAAAACTCCTACATCTGATTCGTGACTCAATCTAGTCAGTAAGGAATAAGAACATACTAGTAGAAGCAAAATGTCAAATGTTACATGACTATTGCTGTTGTACTAACATACTACCACACTCTCGCTGTTGCACGTTTCAACTTCCAACTACCATCACCAGAAGTACCAAAGGGCACTTTGATAGAAACGTTTGGCATTCAATAATACTAGATATGTAATCAATGGCAGTATGGCTGTTGAAATAAGCATCTTTTCTTACAGATCTGGATAGTTACCTCTGGTCATATGTTAATTAACCCAAAACCAATTGCAAGTTTCTAACTATCAATATATACTGTACAGCATGTTATCTTCCTCATCCTCCTCTGCATTGAGCAACTTATCATTTTGGTCAAGTGCACACCCTGCCTCTTTGATCTGTCCAGTTAAGCTCTCCAACATTGCATGAATTTCCTGTAATTGTGGGTGTGATGTGTCACCTGAAAGGAACGCGTGCACCCTGCTCTTGACCACAATCCAACTACATCCTGGATTCTTTATCAATCGCTTCTCTTTCATTGTATTTCTCACCATATCTACATCATCCCATCTACCTGAAGCAGCATACATGTTTGCTAGCAATACATAATTTCCAGTACTTTCTCGTTCCAATTGAAAAAGTTGTTCTGCAACATGTTTTCCGAGGTCTATATTGGAATGAATTTTACAGGCACCAAGCAAAGCCCCCCACACTCTAGCACTTGGTTCGAATGGCATGCTTTTGATAAAGTCATGTGCCTCATCCAGAAGCCCAGCACGGCCTAGAAGGTCAACCATACATGCATAGTGTTCCATTTCAGGTGTAATATCAAAATCTTTGCTCATAAGATCAAAGTATCGCTGACCCTCATCCACTAGGCCTGCATGGCTGCATGCACACAGGACACCAGTAAATGTAATTTTGTTTGGCTTCAGGCCTTCCAGCTGCATTTGGGAAAAGAGTGTGAGTGCAGTCTCAGCATGCCCGTGCATAGCATACCCCACAATCATTGAAGTCCATGCAACTACATCCCTTTTATACATTTCCTTAAATACTCGGTAAGAATCATTTATACTCCCACATTTTGCATACATGTCCACAATGGCACTCCCAACAAAGACATCTGACTCAAATCCATTTCTGAGTATGAATCCATGGATCTCCTTGCCCTGTTGCAAACCTGCTATGCAGGCACATGCTGGAAGAACACTAGCTATGGCAACTGAGCTAGGTTTTATGCCAGCCACTGGCATTTGGCAAAGGAGTTTCAAGGCAAGATCACCATAACCATTTTGGGCATAAGCTGCAAGCATGGTATTCCATGAGATCGTGCTTCTCTCAGATGCTCTATCAAATACATGTCTTGCATACTCTATGTTCCCACATCTGGCATACATGGCCATAAGGGCATTTCCGACAACGACATCCACCTCATGTCCATGTCTGATTACATAATCATGGGTTTCCTTTCCCTGTCGGAGGGATGCTGAGCCGGCACATGCTGTAACAAGACTAGCAATGGTAATTGAGTTAGCTTTCACATCTGCTTGCTGCATTTGATGAAAAATATCAAAGGCATCATCAGGACGATTGTTCTGAGCATAACCTGCAATCATGGCAGTCCAAGAGCAAACATCCCTTTGGGGCATCTCCTTAAAAACTTGCCTTGCATCCTCTATACTTTCACATTGAGCATACATAGCTGTGAGGGCATTACCCACGGCAACATCTGAATCAAATCTGCTTCTCATAATGTAACAATGAATTTCCCTGCCTGCTTGCAGAGCTGCTAAATTCCCACATGACGGGAGGATGCTAAGAATAGTAACTGGATTAGGTTCCAATCCTTCAAGTTGCATCTGTCGAAAAAGACTTAAGGCCTCATTGCAGAGGTCATTTTGGGCAAAAGCCACAATCATTGAATTCCAAGAGACCACATTTTTTACAGCCATTTTGTCGAAGACCATGCATGCATCATCTACTCTGCCACATTTGGCATACATGTCTACAAGGGCATTCTCCACAAAACAACCCAAATCCACGCCATTTCTTATTATGCAACCGTGGATCTCCTTACCCTGTCGCAATGCTGCCAAGTTTGCACATGCAGGCAGAATAATAGTAATGGTGACAGAGTCCGGTCCAAGGCCTGCCGACAACATGTGGTGGAAGAGTCCTAATGCCTCCCTGCAATGCCTACTCTGTGAATAACCCGAAATCATCGCATTCCATGACACCAAATCCCTATCCAGCATTTCATCAAACACTTGCCGTGCATCCTCTATGCTACCGCATTTAGCATACATGTCCATAAGGGCATTACAAACAAAAATCTCCGAATCAAACCCACTTCTGATAATACCAACATGGATTTTCTTGCCCTCTTGCAGAGCAGATAGCCCTGCACACGCCTTGAGAACACACGGAAAAGTAAACTTGTCCATATGGGTTGTTTCCTTCTGCATTTCGTGATAGAGTTTAAGTGCTTTCTCAGAGAACCTATGTTTGGAATAACACCTAATCATTGTATTCCAACAGAACACATCTGGCTCAGATATTTTGTCAAACATTTGGCGTGCATCCTCTACAATATCGCATTTGGCATAGAAATTCACAAACTCTGTTTTAAATCTATCATTTTGTTCTGATCCCGTTATAATCATATGAGAATGGAGTTGCTTACCT
>CBVK0100687207.1:0-17523 GCA_900067695.1 Picea abies | reverse complement strand
GACTAAAATTAGATTGGGGAGTAAAGTCTAGATTGCCAATTTGAGACCTGCTTACAATTGAGGTTAGATTGTATTTATAATTATAGTTATAGTATTGATTACTTAGACTTGCTAGATTAATTGTATTAACATTAATTTAGCGGGCGAATTAATGACTAATTGTAATTTAGATGTGCCCCGTTAGAATGGTAACACATGTTAAAATAGATTGTAATCATTAACCAATTTAGACTGGGTGATTCGTATGGTCATGGATGAAGTCATGTCTTCGCTCGTGTCTTCCCTGGTAGTCATCTTCTTGTGTCTTGTCAACCTTTTGTGTGGGGTGTGGGTATAGTCTCCCTGTCAGTATTCGGCTCCTAGTGCGTCGGTGTTTTGTGGGTATAGTCTCCCTGTCAGTATTCGGCTCCTAGTGCGTCGGTGTTTTATAGAGTCCTTGGTCCACATAGGATGTGTTGCGCCAAGGTCATTGACACGTCTATCACCTCGGGATGACATGATTCCTGATGAGGGGATTATGGCATGCCCAATTTGGATAGCGGCAAATGATAACTTGGCCGGAGTTGATGCCTTCTGTATGATTGTTGTCGAGCGTTGTAAGTTTGGTTTTGCGTATGGGTTGAATACCTTCATGCGTTTGGTTCGCACGCCTTGAGGTTATATTATTTGTTCATCAACGTCATTTTGTTGGGAGGGGGATGTTGTCCCTTGGCTTGTAGGCATGGTCCTATTTTGTCGGGCGGGTAGTCGTTTCTCCTTGTCTTAACACATGTTTTGCCCCGTTTCTCCTGTGCTAGTGCGTTGAGTCATAGTTTCCTATTTCCTAGACTGCATACTTATGTTCGTCTTCAGTGGTGAGGTAAGTTGTTGTCGTCATTGCCTTCTTTCCCGAAACACAAAAAGAATAAAAAAAAATTGCACCTTTTCTTCACTTGTAGTCGTAATGAAGGGGACATATCTTGATCTTGTCCTCTAATGCTAATCCATACTACTTAGCCCAAAAATTGTTGTTGGAAAAGTATTTTTTGTATTCTATCTTGATCCTCTAAGACTGGAAAAAATGGAGGATTCATCTTGTAGGGCCATTTTAGTGGTAGTTCCTAGTTTGGAAAATTGGGGTTTGGAACCATTCAAAGTCATTTTGAGGAATTAAATGATTTTTTGGGGGTTTATAGTGTCCATATATTCTTTCGAGCCCTTTATGGTGTTCTACACTCCATGATATTTCCAATGGTGTAGAGTGCAAGGATCATTTTAGGGGCTAAATTTCGCTCATGGGCTAATTTTCCATGGTTTTTATGAAAAAAAGATTTGTTATTCTAAAAATGATTCGCCCAAATTCTATAGGATAAAATTATTTTAAATTAAAAAATGCCAAAATTTTATAAAAACTATAAAAAATCCTTATAGATTTGAATATTTTTACAAAAATGTCGCCAAATATTTATAGTTGGCATATGAAGGATTAGTAATATTCACCAAGGTTTCTACATTTTAAAATAAATTTCCATCCTTAAAATCACCCCTGGTAGAGGGTGCGCCAATTGAAGTATGTATAAAAAAATATTCCTCCCTCAAGTTTAGCCACCATGTTGATTGAAATGGTATAAGAGGATGCCACATCATCCCCTGTTACCCACACATATTGGGATAGAAATGTATATAATTTAAATAAGATTATAGAAGTTCCATAACCCTATCACGATTGAGGGTTGAGGAAGTCATAAACATACCCACATATGTCTATCGTTCTATGTTAAATACCAGGACACTAGGAGGAGAAGTGGTTGCATTGTTTTGCATTATATATTGTTCCATAGCTTAGAAAAAGTTATGAGAGTGGTATTTTGTGAGAATAACAGAGGAGGAGACATTTTTTAGCATCCATATAGGCCAGAGGTAAAAGGAAACCCATAGTGAGTCCCTTTTTCTTTGTAATTGCATCATTTCTATACCATAGAAAAGAGAACAATGTTGGTTTAAAATTGGAAATCGATGTTCTCAGAGGTTACCAACAAAGGTACCATTGTAGTCTAGTTGTGATAGCATAATAAACCTTCCACAAGGAAAGGAGGTCTCACTCGAAGAACACTCGAGACTTTGTGTGATAAAGCGAGTTATAGAGGGAACATCATTAGATATAGCACATCATAGTAGAGTTCGATACTTATATGTAAAGAGATCATAGCATCAAAACCCTTAGATTGATAAAGATAGTGAACAATCTATGTTGTGCAAAGTTAAAGTAAAGACATACATTACAAAAGTTGCTAAAAAAATAATGCAATTAGTAAATACACAGCACATGACAAATTATGCAAGAAAGAGACAATATATTCATCCTCATATTCATAAACTTTAACTTTTTGACTAATCCATCATATATTCATACACGAGACAATCATACACAGAGTTGTTCTTCATATCAAGAGTTATACAATCAGATCGGTAATGAGATATCTGATCTAGACTCTCACATTTTGTGTAATTGTAGTTCTTTCTTGGTAATGCTCAATAAAAACAAATTTCAAAACCTCACAACAACAGAGAAACCAACACAAAACCAATGGAAAACCAAGACAATAAACTTAGAATAGAATATAATACAAAAGAACTGAATCAAACCCCAACCCATTACATAACTCCATGATTTATAACTTTTTCACAGGGCTTATTGGATTATTGATTCTTCTATTACGATTTATTGTTTTTGCATCCTTCTCAAATGTGCTCAAATGTTTCATATCGTTCCGCTTCTTCCTCTAGCAGGGGCATCACTTTTTTTCCTTGCTACCGTGCTAGTAGTTAGCTTTCTTCCACTTGGAGTTCTCTTTTCTATGTTCTATTGTTCCACAAAACTTTTATAAATCCAAAAACCTTTTTCTTCAAAATGAAGTGCCCAATAGGACCCAACCACAACCTTTGAATCGTCCTAATTCAACATTATTCTAGTTTTTTGTGCTCACCTTTAAATGAAGGGCCCAACTCTAGTACAATCTATAGTGCTTGTTTTTGAACACTATCATATTTCTTGACTTTGTCCTTCAACTTACTTTCTAAAATTGACATGCACATAAAAAAATCATGTGTAGTGTTGACATCAGGTACCTCGGGCTTGGTAGAAAACAAAGCATTCCACTCTGTATCAGCAAGTGCATCCAAGTGCTCCAATGGAATGTATTCTTCTTGTGCTATAGGTCACAACTATCGAAGTGTTTTCTTCACAACTCTGTGAAATTCATTCATGGCATCAAGATTCTCATCATCTGCTTGGATCTCTCCAAACTTATCTGAATTATTTATAGGATAAACATTGGTTCGATATTCTAAATGCATATTTTTAATCCCAATGCATAACTCTTTGACATTCTTAATGGGTTGGTCCAATAACCCAACCTAGTATGTGACCATATCAAAGATTTGAATACATTCCTCGGCCCAGGCATGCAATGAGGATTTAACATTGGTACCTTATTCAAGTGCATATGTAAGCTTCTGGACAAGATTTTTGAGTTTCTCTTTTTCCTTTAACTTGAATATTGCTACCTACTATTGAAGAGTAACTATTTTGGTATCCATAAATAAGGTCAACTCAGTTAGGTGGTACAAACAATGTGATATCTTCCGAAATTTCAAGAATAACTTGTCGTAAAGGTGTCCCCACTTGAGAAAACTTGTCAGCAGTGGCTGCGACAATGGACTCAACCTATGTCTGCAAGTTTTGGTCAATTGCTTTGGAAACAATGGCTTTGGTGATAGCCTCATGTAAGGATTTTGTTTTTTGTGTGAGGGATTGATTGTCCTATTCAACTCTTATGATCCTGTATTCCAACTAATAAATTGAGGCCTAGATAAAGTACAAAATCTGTGGTGTATCCCATGTGGACAATTCTCCACTGATGGAATGGAATTCGAAGGTGGCCATGAAGCAAACGACATACCAGTTTTGATAGAGTGCTATGAAAATATAGGGTTACCAACACCCGATGGTGTAAGTGAGTGTGCTCTAATACTTTGCACAAGCTGATCATTTACCTATAGCAGAAGTTTTTTCAACATCTCTATTTTCTGTAAGTAGAGCTCCAAGATAGATCATCGTTGTTGAGGATCATGCCATAAAGGTACAATTTGTTCCTTGATAAGATTATTGCTCTATGTTGACTCAATATCATGATGGGTGTCGAACGGGTCCTGTGGAGGGTCCTCATCCTTTAGACCATGAGTTTCATTGCCTTCCTCGGGTTGTAGTTGATTGACCATATCAAGAGTCGAGTGTCGGGTGACCTTCCTCGGGTTGTAGTTGATTGACCATATCAAGAGTCGAGTGTCGGGTGACTGAAAGTTCCAAGATCCAAGGACAAGTGGAAGGGAGTGGACCAACAGTTGTACTGGGTTTAGAAATAGGGTTGGGTGTAAGTGTATCAAACTGAGTATTGGGCAGGGATACTTGAGGCATGTGCGCAACCTTGGTGGACCCACCATTCTGTGGAAGTTTCTCTTCATCAACAATAGTGGAAGGTTGGAGCTATTCAAAAGGGTCATCAAGGATATGGATGAGTATGAATGAAAAAAGGTGGACAATTTTTAAACTTTAAGTGATGGTGACAATAGAGACATAATGACGGGTAAAAAGGTGGTAATGGATTTTCATGACCCACATGATGACATAAGAGAAAAAGATTCAAATTTCAACAACATTAAGTATGAGAGGATATGACTGCGATATCCCCCGACCCCAAAGTGAATATAGGAGTTGGACGACTTGGATAGGAAAAAAAAGAACTAAGACACGTAAACACAAAACATGTCACCATGTATTGACAGAAAGTAAAGCAAATACATAAATGGAAATCCTAGTTACTAACCCACTCATGGAACTAGGAGTGTAATGAAACTGTAATTATTCACCAGATAGGTAGGGATTCAAATGTGCACCATTTACCCATCCATTTCGAAGGACTCTATCGAGTTGCACTAATTTGACAGATCTAGATTCATGTTTTTCCGTAAATATAAAAGGAACAAGTCAGTGCATTTGGAACTTGGATGGATGTTTCTAATACCTGTTGTCATATAAGAGCATGAAATCACCCTACACAATTGAATTATGCTATATATGCTAATAATGCCAGCCCTTTTTCCCATCTTTCTCCAAAGTATGATGAAAATATGCTAGGAACCTATATTCATCAAATTTTAGCAATTCATCCACCCATGCAGCAATGGAGTCATCCTCAGTCATCTTGGTACCTTATGCAATAAATAGAATTCCGGTGACAAAATCATCTGCCACAACTGCTTCTCGTCAATATACTAGTTGGAATGGGGTATACATGTTTAAACACTTCACGGTAGTTTGGTACACCCATAACACAGTCGAAACACGCTCATCCCAATCATCATAGTTTGGACAACAAAACCTAGTCATCCCCATTTCCAATATTTTGTTAAATACTTCCACTGTTCTATGAGATTGCATATGATAAGTATTATTCTTATGATGGAAAAAAAATTCTTTGGTAAGCGTTGTTATAGTTTCAATGAGAAAGTCGACTCCCTAGTCATTGGTCAAGCTGCCAGGATATCCAAACATGGTAATAACATTCTAAAAAAGAAACCATGCTGTGATGACCATATAAAAATATCAAATATACTTTGCTTCATCTCATTGAGTCAATTAGTTGGTATGTATCTAACATTGGAATTCTTAGCTAGAGGATTTATTGGATCGATGAAATCAACAATCCATTTTTCAAAATATTGTAGTGCGCAAACAGGGTGTAGAGGAAACTCATCATGACATGATGGTTTTCCCACTCTTTCACATTCATCACAGACTCAAGAATATTACTTAGCATATTTAAATGCTATAGGCCACCATATTCCTATCTGTAATATGTTTCTAACAGTTTCCTTTTCGCCAACATGTCCTCCTGCAACACCACTCTGACATTCCCATAGAATATTAGGTCAATCATGGTCAAGCACATAGCACCACAATATTTATCCAATCCCAATTTGTAGATTTTTCCGTAATCAGTTGATAATTTGTTTCCCAAACCATTAGGTTCCTCTTTTGTGTTACGGAATATCCTATCAACATAGTACCGATAGTAAAAATAGGGAAATGTATGACAAATAATTGATAATGGTCTCAATATGGAACAAATATGCATCTAGGAGTTGGTCATCTACAGGTCCACCACTTTCTCCAAATTCTAGGAGAGACAAGCGACCTGGCCCGACATTTAATTTTTCAAGATTAACAATGACCTTAAAATAGAACTCCTAAAATAATAACAACCACCTACAAATGCGACCTTCTAACATGGGTATTTTCACCAACTACCTCAAATAAGAATGGTCAGTAAAAAACTTAAAATTACTTCCAAGTAAATAATGCCTAATATTTTGTAAAGAATACACCATAGAAAAAACATTCCTTGTAGGTTTTGGTGTAGTTGTGTTCAACTTGCGAAAGTTTGCGACTGGAAAAGTATATAGTATGGTCCAATTTTCCTTCCCCTGGTTGAGAAAGAATGGTGCCTGACACAACTGCAGAGAAATCAATATGAAAATGAAACTCAACTTTCCAGATAGGATAATTTAGAATGGGTGCAGTGCTTAATTTATGTTTTAGCTGGTCGAATGCTTTATCACAGTCCCGAGTCCAACAAAACCTTTTGGATTTCTTGAGAAATTGTTCCAAAATTTTCATTATGCTCACGTATCCCATGCTAAATCAACGGTAATAACAAGTGTGTCCCATGGCCATGAGAAATTTATTGACAGTGGTAGGAGGAGGCATATTGAGAATAACTAAAATTTTCTTAGGATCGACTAGGACTCCTTCTCGACAAACAATATCCCTAATAGATTTCCAAATGGTATACAAAAAATACATTTTGGCAGATTGAGGGAAATTTGAAACTTCCTATAGTGGTCCAACATCAAGCATAATATCCCAATGTTCTTCTTAAGTAAGTTGTATATAGTCCAACTCTCCAGGTATACCTCAAGTAACTTATGAATGAAATGGAAGAATGTTGTGATCACGATCCGAGAAAATACAATTGGGGCATACTTAAGCCCAAAAGGAATATTATTGTAGGAAAATGATCCCCACTTAGTAGTAAGAGTAGCCCTTTTATTATCTTCCTCATTGATTTGAGCCTGATGATATCCATAGAACCCATCTATAAAGGAATATGCCTCATTTCCTGCTAGTTGATCCGGTACCTCATCGCTAAAGGGGGTAGGAAAGAGGTCATGTACACAAGAATCGTTCAAGATTTTGTAATCCACACAAACTCATATATCATATGTACCTTTTTTGTTTTGTATCATGATAGTATTGATCCATTCAACCCTATCGACAAGAAAAATCATCCCAGCTATGAACATCTTATCAATCTCCTTCTTCACTCTCTCTTTAACTCGGGGATTTAACAGATATGGCCTATGATTGATTGATCTCTATTCAGGATTTAACTATATCCTCATATCCCCTAAATCTCCCTCAATACCTTTTAGTTATGATAAATTTTTAGGGAACATATCCTCATATTCCCACAATTGAGCCTGTATCCATGTCACAATATGTTCATCTCAATAGTCTCCAATGGAGGCTATCTTTGGATGCTCATCAGTGCCTATATTAAATTTCCTCCACTTTAAGGGTTTGGTATAGGAACTACTGACTTCATTTGGGACAATATCTTTAACCTCCCTAGTTCCTTTAGATTCCTAAAATGTTATATGCCTAAGTTCCTCAAGTTCATGGAGATCTTCTAATTTTCTATCAACAATAAGATAGACTAGAAGTAATAGAGAAGGGGATGGGTAAATACTATGATGAAGGAGGTACTCATGTTGGAGATAGATGGTAGGAAGATGTATAGTATTAAATTAATAAAAAAAAATTATTTTCTTAATCTGTTGCAAACATAAAGTGATTTCAGGGAACTTACCTAAGAATAATAAGTCTTGACATAGCTATCATTGAAGGTTTTCCCAAAAAGTCGTTTGGCATCAAGATTCCTCATGTATATACCAAGAAGATGGAATTCGTCCCAAGGAATGAATAAATTGATGCACCAACAATTGAGAAGGTAGTTATGCAACTTCCCATACTTGACTACAGTGTGCTACATGCTCCCTTGGATAAAAAATCCCATCATATAATTCCAAAGCCTACTGGTCCAAATCCAGTGAAGTAAGTTTCAAAGGGGGAATGAATCGATGTTCGATGACATGCTTTACTTCAGCCTAGGAAGATAAAGTACCCTTATTAGTGGTCCACCATATAGTTGAAGAGGATTGTAATGCAACATCCAATACATGAATCCTTTGTTCTGGCACAACTTTAGCCTCTACTTGAACCAAAAAAACTGGAAAAATCTAAAGTTTCATCATACCCAAGGTCTTCTCTAACCCCATATAAAATCCACCTGGATACTCTGAGAGTTGCACAACTTCGCGAGAAGTTCTCATATCTTCCTTGTTTCCAGTTTTCAAACACTACCTCTAAATATTCCCCTACATACTAAATATTACTCCAACTTACCGAATCATTTATAGTTGGGTTAGTATAATCCACCCAATTTCTTGTAGTCAGAGTGTAGATATGATCTAGGGTATCCTCTTCGATATTCCTCTCTACTGAATATGTAAAGTGGGGACCTCAATAGGGTTCTAGTGGTTGGGTTACTTTCATACCATCTTCTTCAAAGGTCATGAGTTCCTTATTAAGATCTACAATAATGTAATTCTCATAAGCCTAGTCGATTCCCAATATAGCTCGATATGGGTCCTTTTCCCCCATGATTTATATAACCTCAAATTCGAGAATTGTATTGACATAATGTAATTCTCATAAGCCTAGTCGATTCCCAATATAGCTCGATATGGGTCCTTTTCCCCCATGATTTATATAACCTCAAATTCGAGAATTGTATTGACTCCATATAAGTCCACCTCAAGATTCTATAGCCTCCCAACAGGGTAGATACAATATCGATTGGCTATATGCAATTGAATGGGTGAATAGACTAGCTTGGGCTTACACATGGTCTAACATGCCCGACCACCTAGGTCGGGCCACGATACACGAGAGAACTATTTTCTTCTCTGTGCGGAACATACTGTAACATACCCAACATCCCATTAATCTATGCCACATAAATTTTTCGAACCGTATGCAATTAGAATGTATACACACAGAAATCTTGCGGAACATTATATATAAAACATAAATAGAGAATACATTTCGTAAATGCATGGATTCATACTGAAATAATAGTAAACATATTAAATGCATGGATTCATACTGAAATAATAGTAAACATATACATGCAGCATATACAGGAAATACGAGTAAATATACAGACAATTATAACCACACATAGGATAAACCCATAAAAATAAACACGTAAACAGTAATGAAACATGTAAATTTATCACACAATTGACACTTATCTTGGTAAGAATATCACCAAATACGTGCAGAACTTACATGAACCTCCTAGCCTTAGACCACACTGCTCATCACTCTCAGCATGGGGTCACCCCCAAGCTGGGACTAAAGGCCACCCAGGTAAAGGGATTCCTAACCAGACTAATGGCTCATAGACAACAGGAAAGACTTCGTCAAAGGTTCCTACTCAAAATAACAGCCTATAGTCCCTCATTCCCCACATGCCTATCCCACCATAGGAAGTGTGCCCCTTCTCTGTTCAACAATCCTTTGGTTGCCCTACTTCCTTTCCGGGCTTCAACAATAGGCTAGACAGGAAGTCTTAGAGCCCTATAGATGCAGTTTAACACCTTTAGGAAATCATTTCCCAGCAATTCTCTCACCCAGAGAATTACTCACATGCCTGACAACCCGCATCTTCAATATCCCATGGATCTGACAACCCACTTCTTCAATCCAGCTCCCAAGCTAACCAAATACACAAATGATTATGGATATGGATACAGGTTCAGGTACAGTGACAGGAAGGTATGAAGGATAATTGACTTCGAGAGTGGAATGCTCATCGAATCGTGGCTGAATGATGGAAGGAATGATGGATGAATGATGGGAAATGAGGTAAATCCCAACAATATGTATGCATGTCCCCAACTTGACACTTGTCATGTTGGTAACTTTTATCCCCCACCCTTTCCCTAACTAGTGGATTTTAGTCCCCCATCTCTTTTATCGTGGTTGGTCTATAAGAAACGATGTATTTTATATTAATGTTGAGACATATACAAAAGTAGGCGCACTGGCCTTTAACATCTAGGCTCTCTGGCCTAATAATCATAAAACTGGATCACTAGCCTATAAAACACAACATATACATAAGGCTCCCTGACCTTAAAATCACTCGTACTTAAGTTGTTGCCCACAATATCCTGGAATGTGGAAACTTTGTCATTTTACTGCGCAATACATGCACGCATTATGCCATGAAAAGTGCATACAGAAACTATATCAAACAACTCACTAGCTTAAGTACATTTTCATTTACATTTACAATTGGGTTCGACCTAGGGATATTACACATGGCTTCCCAAGTTTTCTTTGGTAGGATGTTGATGTCAGACACTAAATCCAAGAGAACATAATTAATTTTGTAACCAATGATGTGAGTATTTAGTCTAAATTGTAATCTAGATCTTTGCTTCCTTCTGTGTATTCTACATGTATTTATTTTGCGAAGATGATAAATAATCAACTCTTTTGGGTTCCTTTCAATCTCTAAAATCCCCTTGATCATGTTTCACAAATCCTTGGTGAGATTCTCATCATCCAAAATATCAACAAGTAAGTGAAACCACAATTCAATAGTCAATTGGGATCTCATTGGATGATAATTCTATTCCACACAATCCTCCGCAAGTTTAGGTTGAGTCTCAAGGATTGAGTCTGTAGGTATCAATATTCTAGGATTAGAAACACATCAAAATATGTCAACAACATTCTTAAAGAACTGTTTTTGGACTAGGGGTTCATATGTGACATATTCAAGTATTGCCTTGCGGATCTTACTTTGAGTCGAGTTGTCAACATTAGTACCAATCCTTTTTCCTCCTATAGTAATAATATTAATATTGGGTGACTTTTTTTCAATGACAGGTTGGGGCTCTGAATTTACCAAATTGGCACCTCACATTCTTTCGCGATCCTTTGATTTCGAATTCAACTTGGGACAATCCTCGGTGGCATGGCTGTTGTTTCTACAATCAACACACTAAGGACATCTGAGAAGAGGACAACCTCGAGCGATATGTCCATGTTCATCACAATTATAACACTGACCTGGCCCTCTTTTGGCAGTTCATCCACCTATGAAACCTCCACCACCTCTACATCCTCCTCCAAAACCTTCAGGAACTTTGACAACCCTAAATGCAAATTGATCTAGTTTGTCCACAAGAGCATCAAACATGCGACACTATATGGTAGTTTGAGTAGGTGACCCATAGAATTCATAATAGACTATATTTGGAATGGGGGTGTATTTTTGTAGGATTGGTCAATGTCGAGGGGGGTGCAAACAACTTTGAAATATTTCAAAATAGTAATTAATATGAGTACCGCAATGGTTTGGGAAGGCATGGTACTACACAGAACCATGAAATGGTACTTGCGCAACTCCTCCAAACTGTCCTATTGGTGGAGGTTCCATGGGTTGCGGGGGGGTCCTGCATCCCTCATTCATGTAATATTATAGTCATTGGGCGGTCTTATTACTCACAAGATTCCTCGATATCCCTTCATCTTCTCAATTTTCATGGCTTTTTCTAGGGCTTCCAACAGTGTAGTTATGTGCTATTGGGTTAACAGAATCTGAGTTAATGACCTAAAAGTCTCTGAATGAGCCATTCTTGCTAGTGGTATTCATGAATGGGGTTTTCTAATTTCTTTATCGCATGTTTTAATCTTTGGTTATACTACTAGACAGATTCCCCATCTCTCGGTTTGATTTCCCACAGTTCAAAAATATTTTTTTTCTCGGATTAGGGTAGTTTAAATTGAGCGATAATTTTTTTTTTGACTGGTGGTAAAGGAAATAGTTATCCCTAGGGATTCCTAGGTTTTATGGATTTCATATAGTATTTTAATGCATGATCCCTTAATGTGCTCTGAAACTAAACTATTTTATTATCATCCAAAGTTCCATCAGACTGCCAAATGGCCTCACAAAGGTACTAATGTTGTTCCATATCCTCATCAAGCTAAATCCTTTACGTCCTGATTATGATAACACTAAATATATTTCCAGTCTACTTCTACTAATACCATTTGAACTAGTTGGACTAGAATGAGGAGAAATGACAAGAATTATGGGAGAGTTTATTGTAGAATTTACTGGATTAGAAGATTGCATTGAGGGACAGGGAGATCCAAGGTGGGTTCCTGTGTCTTTGGGATGAGATTATTTTTCTTAGGGGGTCACATTAGGAGGTCATATTGTATGACGTCCTATAGTATACTTCACATCCTCTAGTGTTGTAGGGGTTGATTCTGACGCAACTTCTTCATAGGTTACAACTTAGTCTTGATCCTCGATGGTTAGTCCAATCGTGATTCTTTCTTCCTAATTTTATCCATCTCATATACTCTCTCTATAACTCTCATATTTCTCTCCAAACATATCCTTGAACCATTCTATTACCATCCTTCCATGTAATTTCACCTCTTTCAATATCTAACTCTCTTGTATGACTCTTCTCGAGGATGATCTCCTTCCACGACTAATCAAGCCTCTTCATCAACATTTTCATCTACTCTCGCCACTTCTTTTCAAGCACCGAAACCCCTTTTTTAGACCTCTTTTCTTTGACACTCTTCTCATAATGACCCCCATACCTTAATAAATTGTGTATCCTAATGAATGGATCCTCTCCTGAATCACCCACCCCTCATGCACAAAGGGTTTTAATCGACTAGTTCAACCAAAGGAGTCGATATAATTAATTTTTCCATGAGAAAGTACTTCATCCATAATGGTATTTCTCTAAGTGATATCCCTAAGGATTCCTCATAAAATATTGCATCTTCCTTTGAGAATGACTTGTGATTTTTCAAAGAAAATTCAATTATGTATCCTTCCAGGGAAGTTTGGATCCATAAGTCCACAACTCAAGAAATCTGGTGATCCAACTTGTGAAAAAAAATGAGTCTCTCAATCATCCAATTAAATATTTTCTTGATGTGATCTTTAAATTATGTCACCTCTTTTAACTGGTCAAGCCACTGGTGAACTTTTCTAGGAATCGGATTCAGAAGATTTCATACAGATCATTGGATGGTTCAAAATAGATGACTATGTTCTTCACAACCCTAAAATTTTTCTTTCATAACTCAGTTTCTTGAAATACAAGTTCTCTTCACACCTTATTTCAAAACATATTTCAATATCATACCTAAATATGTGATGTGGCATCCTTTGAAAACTCTCTCATAAATTAGGTCCCAACAATGAAACCATTTTTTGGTGCAGAAATGGAGACTGGAATTCTCGAAGGTTACCAAAAAATGTACCTTTGCAGTCTAGTTCCACTGGCATATTCAACCTTCTACAATGGAAGGAGGTCTCACCCGAAGTGTGACCAATACTTTGTGTGATAAAGTGATTTTCAGAGGTCATATCATCTTATCTAGAACATCATAGCACAGTTCCATACTTGTATGTAAAGATCTCATAGCATCAGAAGCCTTAGATTGATAAACATAGTGAACAATCCATGTTGTGCAATGTTAAAGTAAACACATACATTAAAGAAGTTGATAAAATAGCAATTTAATTAGTAAATACACAACACATGAAAAATTATGTAAGAAAGAGACCATATATTCATCCTCATAATGACAAATTTTACATGTCCAAATAACCCATCATATATTCATACCCAAGACTGTCATACACAGATTTGTTCTTCATATTAAGACTTATACAATAGTATTCATAATGAGATATATGATCTGGACTCTCACATTCTATGTATTTGTATTTCTTGATCAGTAAACCTCAATAACAAAAAATCTCAAAACTCGACAACAATAGAGGAACAAATGCAGAACCAATGGAAAACCAAGAACAAAAACTTAGACTGTAACATAACAGAAAATAACAGAATCGAACCCCAACCCAATACATAACTCCATGCCTTATAACTTTTCTATGGGGCTTATTCGCGTGTTGATTCCTCTATTATTCTTTCTTTATTCCACATCCTTCTAGAATGCACTAGAACGTTCCATATCTCTTTTCTTCTTCCTCTAGCTGGTGCATCACTCTTTTTCCTTGCGGGTGCACAAGCACTCAAATTTTCTCCACTTGTAGTTATCGCTCTTATGTTCTATTGTTCCAAATTTTTTTATAAATCCATATAACTTGTTCTTCAAAATGAAGGGCCCAACAAACAGAGAAACCTCACTTTCTAGATGGTTTTACTCCCATATTCGATTTCCCGAGAAATATTTGGTGTATTTGTGGATGGTGTGATTGTATCTTAATGTTCTCTATTTTCCACATTTTATCTATTTCATGCATAAGGAGAAAAATCAATAACTAAATATTCTAGAAATACAAAGGAAAAATAACCTTAATAATAAATATTTCAATTATTTATCATATCTGTTGTGATGAATTATTCTGTTGGAATATCCACGACAGTTTACAAATAATCCATCCCAAAAGTAATCCATTCTAAAGATTCATGTAACAAAAGACATTTTGATCCAAAATGGATCGAGGAAGGCCTAAAAATAAGAGTTCTTGGAATCAGATGAAACGTATTCGATTGCATCGGGCTCATCGAGCCGATTCTGACCATATTTTTTTTCTAAAAATGGACAACATATGCAAAAGTTATTTTGATCTGAAGATCGGGTCAAACATGCAAAAAAAATCAAAGTCAAAGTCAATAGGTTAAATCCAATGATGACGTCAATAGTATGTCACGATGACATTAGTAGTACGTCATCTTGATGTTAGCATGACATGTGGCAGCATCAAAGGATGACATGTGGCAATCATTTTTTGGACTTTTTTAGGGGTGATTTCGCCCAATAAAAAACTGACACGTGGCACTGTACATAGGTGACATGTGTCACCTTCTAGAAGGTCAACCAAATCTGGTGAATTCCTCCAAATATGGTGGTTCCATCAAATATGGCAAAGATCCTCTAAATCTGGTGGAATCTCGCTAAATTTGGATAATTGTCACTAAATGTGGCAACTGTCACTAAATTTGGCAGAGTCTAGGCTTATTTAGCTGGGCATGAAAAATCAAGAAAAAATATTTGTTTTTGGGCAAATAAATCGAGAAAAACATATTGGCATGCAAATCGAGACTATACGAACTGTACGGATCTGACAGGGTGCAACACTCAGACTCGTTCTAAGAGGAGACCCCAAGGGACTGCTTAGAAGCAAGTTGATTTTAGATTCAAAAGTTGCATAATTTTGAGGGGAGTCTGAATATGGATTATGTTTCTGCATCTGAGTAGATGAACATAAAAGTGCCTCCAAAGACCTAACTCTCGATCCAAGCATGGTCGACCTTATACTCAAAAGTCTCATAATTTTCTATTCCAACCAGTGGTGATGTCTGTTTCTGTACAAAATTTGCAAATCTGAAAGGTGGTTTCAGGAGCTATTATGTAAGCCTTTCTTTTCTATTCTTAAATCATTGAATATTAATAAGAATCATTCCCCACTGAGACAAAGGCCCAGAGATGTAGGCAAACTTGTGTCGAACTCTATTAACAATATTGGTGTTATGGTTTGTTGTTTTTGCTTCTTATATGGCTACAAAATTCTTTCATTAATCTTGTTCTTAATTCCTAAATGGTAAATCAACTCATGCATAATTTAACCGTAGTATTTTAAAAGATCAATTTCCGATCAAGTGGTATTAAAGTAGCTTGACATTTGGTTGCCCGAGTTTGCATGATTACCAAGGAAAATCTAGGTTGTGGTGAAGGAGAGCTTGTAGAAGGAGATCCTGAGATTAGATCAAGAAAGAGGACATCTCAAAGTGAGAAGATGGCATCAGAAGAAGGACTTTCTCAAAACAAAAGAGACTTTCAAATAACTTTATTTTCCATGTCGGAGATGGTAAAAGTGTTGTATGATGATTACCTGGAATGGAAGAGACCTTTTCAAGGAGAATATTCAAAGAAAGACAAAAGTGAAGAAGGACAGGACCCTCCTAAAACTCCTCCTTCATCTCCATCTTCTTCTTCTTCAAGTACAAGTTCAACTTCTACAACAATAAAACATTCTCATAAACATAAGCCCGATATGTCATTACTTAAACATGATGTAAAATTTGTGTTACCTATGTGTGATGGTGAAGTTAATGCCAAAAAACTTGATAACTCGGTTAGATAGATGGAGGTATATTGTAATGTGCAGTAAATCAAATATGAGGCAACTAAAATTAGATTGGCATCACTTCATCTTGAAGGTACAACTCTCATCTTGTGGAAAAGTAAGATGAAACATCGAACTCAACACGTTGGTAATATTTTTCCATCATGGCATGATTTTATTTCTGCACATAGAAAATAGTTCTATCCTTTGGGATACAAGGAAAAGGATTTAATTGAATGGAAAAGTCTTAAGTTGAGGAAAAGACAATCGGTGCAGGAATATACAGATGAATTTTGTAATATGGATTTTATGTTCGATGTCCCATTAACAACACAAGAAACCCTTATGAAGTATATAGGAGGATTTCCTTCTTATATTCGTAATGTTGTGTTGATGTTTGTAACTTATAATCTTGATGAGGTTTCGGTTCAAGAAATGTATATTAAAGAAGGAAAAAACAAAGTTAGTATATCAGGGGAATCATCTTCAAAGAAGGATGGAAAAGGAAAAGGGAATGGAAAGAGAGAAAATTCAGTGAGAGTGAAGGAAGAGAAGCTCTCTTGCAAGCATTGCAAGAAAGAAGGGCACAATGATGAGAATTTCTCGCAATTGCACCTAGAGAAGAGACCAAAGTGGTTCAAAGAAAGGAAAGGGAGAAAAAAAGTTGCAATAACAACATGACCAGTAGACTTGGGATAAGATTTAGGTGATGAGTCTAAGATTACAACAGTTGATTTGACAGATAAAATTGGTGACGATTCTGATTCTAGAAGAAAATTGTTTCCTATAAGGGTCATAATGAAACATACAAAGATCGATACATTGATAGATAGTGGGTCTCAATCTAAGTTAATTTCAAAAGAAGTAGTTAAGAAATTGGGATTGACAACTAAGATGCATCACAAATCCTATTCACTAAATTGGGTAAGAAAAGATCATAAATTGCCATAACAAATAAATGTATCATAAAGTTTGCAATTACATCTAAGTATGTGGATGAAGTAATTTGTGATGTGGTGTTGCTAGAAACATGCAGAATGGTCTTAGGAAGCCCTTATTTATATGATTGCTAAACAATCTTCTACATGGAACGTAATCAATATCACTTGTTTAAGAAAGGTAATGAATATGTTGTACATGCTCATCA
>CBVK0100687204.1:0-12261 GCA_900067695.1 Picea abies | reverse complement strand
ATATATATATATATATAGATATATATAATCCAACTCATTCCCATGCACTTCTAGGTCATTCCCACACACTTACCCAAGTGTGCACAACATTGTGAAATGTGCACACTTATCCAGGTGCGCGCAACACTATGAAATGTGCACACCCTATTTTTTATAACAATTCTTCATGCATTACTTAGGTGCACACAACACCAAAAATAGGTGCCAATGGCTCACGAGCCTATATGTACATTTACATTTACAGTTGGTAACAATGACTCACCAGCCTAGATGTACAATTACAAAGGGCTTGGATCAGGGACATTAAATTCCCTTCCTCCTTATTTATGCAATGCCATCAATGCATCATTTACACATGTAAATACAAAATTTCGAAAAGCTTTGAAAATATGCAGATACTCTACTCGCATAACATCCTCGTGCTGCCAAGTTACATCCTCAAGACCATACTAGGTCCATTGGACCTTTATCAACTTTGTGACTCGATTTCAAAACTATTTGATTTTCCAATCCAATATGCAAACTGATCACACTTGAAAATATCATTTTTGATCCACCTGAATCACAATCCAATCAATAATATGATTAGCATGTGGTACGTACTTTTTAAGCAATGACACATGGAAACATTATGAATATACAAGGATGCAGGAAATGAAAGCATATATGTGATGGGACCAATCCTTTCACTCCACCCAAATTACATTCCAATCAATAATATGATTATCATCATGTACATATGTTTTAAGCAATGACACATGGAAAACATTATGAATACACAAGGATGCAGGAAATGAAAGCATATATGTGATGGGACCAATCCTTTCAAGTATTTAAAATGGCCGACAATAGCGCGATGCTAAGATAGAACGCTTTCCCAACTTTAGGTAATTGCGCCTAGCCTTCACTTTCAAAAACACATGATCACCCACTTTAAACTCTTTGTGGGTTCTGCCTTTATCTACACAACATTTATGCCTATCTTGGGAAACCTCTAAATTATTCATGATCTTTAAATATGTCTGATACCCATTATTGTAAGAAAACTCTACCAAGTGAAGATATTCTTCCCATTTTGATGGCTTATCCATCACATACATTCTAAGAATATCTCCAATTACCTAATTTTCTCTCTCTGTTTGTCCATCTGGATGAGGTTGATATGCTATGCTGAAATTCAGATTTGTCCCAAATCCTTTAAATATCCCTTTTCAAAAGTTTGAGGGGAACTTGGAATCTCTGTCAGACACAATTGTCTTAGGTACACCATGCAACTTAGCAATTTCTTGCATGTAAATCTCAACAATATCAATTTCCTTGTGCATTGAACTCACTGGAACAAAAAAAGCAGCTTTAGTAAGCTTGTCCACCACCACCATAATAGAATCATGCTACTTAGTAGTGCTACGAAGCTTAGTTATGAAATCCATGGTTACAATTTCCCATGGATTTCATAACTAAGCTTCAAGTATTCTACTTCAAATATTCTACTTCATGTATAATCTATCTCTTTTACAGTTTTCCAAAATATTATAAAATATTCCCCTAAGACTTACGTCTCATCGTATTTTCCCTTTTCCGGTGGAGTCAACTCCCGATCTCTTTTCGTCTGAGTTTGTATGTGCACAATAACATAATATTATATTAATAACTGAACTTATATTTATATGGATGGGTGCACTAGCCTATCTACATCCTGTCTCACCAACCTCATAATCACATAGGCTCTCCAACTCCCATACATATTCAACCATATATATATATATATATATATAGATATATATAATCCAACTCATTCACATGCACTTCTAGGTCATTCCCACACACTTACCCAAGTGTGTGCAACATTGTGAAATGTGCACATTTATCCAAGTGCGTGCAACACTATGAAATGTGCACACCCTATTTTGATAACAATTCTCCATGCATTACTTAGGTGCAGACAACACCAAAAATAGGTGCCAATGGCTCACAAACCTATATGTACATTTACAGTTACAGTTGGTAACAACGACTCACTAGCCTAGATGTACAATTACAAAGGGCTTGGATTAGGGACATTAAATTCCCGTCCTCCTTATTTATGCAATGTCATCAGTGCATCATTTACACATGTAAATAAAAAATTTCAAAAATATTTGAAAAGATGCAGATACTCTACCTGGATAACATCCTCGTGTTGCCAAGTTGCATCCTCAGGACCATACCAGGTCCATTGGACCATTGCCAACTTCGTGACTCGATTTCAAAACTATTTGATTTTTCGATCCAATATGCAAACTGATCGCACTTGAAAATATCATTTTTGATCCACTTGAATTACAATCCAATCAATAATATGATTAGCATGAGGTACGTACTTTTTAAGCAATGACACATGGAAAACATTATGAATATACAAGGATGCAGGAAATGAAAGCATATATGCGATGGGACCGATCCTTTCAAGTATTTCAAATGGCCGACAATAGCACGATGCTAACTTAGAACACTTTTCCAACTTTAGGTAATTGCGCCTAGCCTTCACTTTCAAAAACACGTGATCACCCACTTTAAACTCTTTGTGGGTTCTGCCTTTATCTACATAACGTTTCTGCCTATCTTGGGAAACCTCTAAATTCTTCATGATCTTTAAAGATGTCTGATACCCATTGTTGTAAGAAAACTCTACCAAGTGAAGGTATTCTTCCCATTTTGATGGCTTATCCATCATATACATTCTAATAATATCTCCAATTACCCGATTTTGCCTCTCTATTTGACCATCTGGATGAGGTTGATATGCTATGATGAAATTCAGATTTGTCCCAAATCCTTTAAATATCTCTTTTCAAAAGTTTGAGGGGAACTTGGAATCTCTGTCAGACACAATTGTCTTAGGTACACCATGCAACTTAGAAATTTCTTGCATGTAAATCTCAACAATATTAATTTCCTTATGCATTGAACTCACTGGAACAAAACAAGCAGCTTTAGTAAGCTTGTCCACCACCACCATAATAGAATCATGCTTCTTAGTAGTACTAGGAAGCTTAGTTATGAAATCCTTGGTCACAACTTCCCACTTCTACTCAGGAATGGGAAAAGGATATAGAAAAATAGTTGGATGTTTGTGTTCAACCTTGACCTTTTGACATTCGAGACATCTAGAAATGAAATCAACAACTTCCTTTTTAATACCTAGCCAAAAGTTTCACTTCTTGACTACGACAATTGTCTTTTGGTAACCTAGATGTCCAACATAAGGAACCTTATGAATCTCTGACAATATTAGGCTCTTCAACTCCTAACCATTTGACACATAGAATCTATGTCTATACATGAGGATCCCATCCTCTCTTATCTCATAACCTTCCAAATTATGTTGTGGCATACCTTGTTGTAAAGTCTCCTTTATTTCCCCATAGCACTGATTTGATTTGGAAACTTCTAATATATTGTCGTGCAAATCAGATTTTTACATGATAATGGATGTAGCATGCATCTCATGCACCCTCCTACTGAGTGCGTCAACCACCTTGTTCTCTTTTCCTCTGATATTATTTATGTCAAAGTCATACTCACTAAGGAATCATAACCAATTACTTTTTCTAGCATTCAAACTGGGTTGTCCAAATAGATAGTTCAGACCACTATATTTTGTCCTCACCTAAAATATTTTACCCATGAGATAATGTCACCACATCTTCAAGGAATGCACTATGGCTATCAATTACAAGTCATGAGTGGCATAGAGCCTTTCATGCTCTTTTAACTTTCTTGATTTGTAGCATACCACATGCCCATTATGACTAAGGAATCCACTGATCCCTTCCTTGCATGCATATGTGAACACAAGGAAGTCTACATCTGGATAAACAATTCTCAAAATTGGCATAGTTTTCAACAAACTCTTCAAGTGTTGAAAAGTCCTAGCATAATCCGGAGTCCAATCAAATCACACACCTTTCTTTAGAAAATATGTAATTAGATGCGCAATTTTTTAGAATCCTTCAATAAACCTTATGTAGTACCCTTCTAGTTCCATAAAGGACCTTACTTCTGCTTCATTTCTTGGTGTTTTCCATTCCTCAATGGATTTTATCTTTTCTGGATCCACAACTATTCTTTCCTTGGAAATAATATGACTCAAATAATGAATCTATCGTTGATAGAATGAGCACTTGGTGATATTTGCATAAAAGTGATGCTCCATCAACACCTTCAATACCATATTCAAGTGTTTCTCATGCTCTTCTTCATAATTTGAGTAAATAAGTATGTCATCCAGGAATACAATGACAAATTTATCTAAATAACTTCTAAAAACTCCATTCATTAAACACATGAAGACAACTGGTGCATTCATCAACCCAAATGACACTACTCTAAACTCATAATGACCATACCTTGTTCTGAAGGTAGTGTTACTGATGTCTTCTTCTTTAGTTCTCACTTGGTGATATCCATATCTGAGATCAATCTTTGAAAATATATGTGTCCCCCGCAACCAATCAAAGAGGTCATCTATACTTGGGAAAGGATACTTGTTCTTTACTGTTACCTTGTTTAACTACTTGAATTCGATACAAAGTCTCAACATACCATCCTTGTTCTTCATAAATAAAACTGGGGCATCACAAGGAGACGCACTTTGGTGTATATACCCCTTCTTTAGAATCTCTTCAAGTTACATCTGCAACTCCTTCAATTCTGGCGTGCTCATCCTATAAGGAGTCTTGGATACAGGTGCTTCTCTTGGAATTATATTTATAGAGAAATCAATATCACTTTTCGGAGGCAATCCCGATATCTTTTTAAATACATCCTCAAACTTTTTCAGTACTGTGCAGTCTTCAATACTTGACACTCTATCCTTAGGTGCCTCTTCCATGTGCGATGCAAATACTTGACATCCTTTCTTGTATCTTTTCTTCAATTGCAAGGATGGAACTTCTATGATAGTTACAACCATTGGAATTCCTTGAAATGATCTTAAGTTCTCTTCCTCATCCAAACAAGTGAATGCCTTATTGTAACAGTCCATGACGTCATGGTGCTCTTCCAACCAATCTATACCAATGATGCAATCATATGAACTTAAAGGTATGATATTCAAATCACCCTTTATGCGCAATCCATTCATCTCCATTGGACATGCCCTAACCATCTCATTAATTTTTCTTTTTTCTTCAGTAGCTAACTACACCAACCAAGGTTTTCCAAGCTTGCTTCTCGGTAAATAAAATCTTTCCACCATATTAGGATCTAGATAACTATGACTAGCTCCTGAGTCAATTAAAATAGTAATGGTTGGTAATTAATATTACCTTATACCTCGATCATGTGCAACTAAAACTCAGCCTGATTGTTATCCATGGCTACGTAAATCCTTTGAACATTTATTCCCATCTGCTCAACTATTTTAGCTTATCATACATTGTGCCGAGTCTTTTCTTTATCACCTGTTTGAGGCAATCTCTGTGCATATGATCTCCGCCATAATTCCAACATTGAATAGATTGTATCCATGCCTTTTTCTCCACTATCTCTGACATTCTGGGCTCCTTGAGAGTTGGTTGTCCTTGCACAATATTTCTGAAAAATGGTGGATTAGTCCCCTTCTTTCTCTAATCCACCTTGTTTTTATTCTTATCTTCCCAAGCATTTTGGAAAGTTGGTCTTCCCCTTTGCTTCTCATAAAGACATTGTAATATCCCCAGGTAGAGCCCCGGTTGTAATTATGAATTGTAAACATATTTGATAGGCTGGTGAGCGGAGTTATAATAAGCTAGGAGGCTTATGTGGTGATTAGGCCAGAGAGCCTAGATGAAAAGGCCAGTGATCCTACTATTGTATATGTGTAAATGATCATATATTTAATATAATTACATCGTTGCATGTAGAATGACCATGAAGAAAGAGTTACGGGGGACTAAGCTCCACCAAGTAGGGTGAGGGAGGGGGATAAGTGTCTAGGCCTAGAGGCTAACCTAGAGGCTTACCTCTAAGGGAATAATATTTTATTATTATTATTTCCTAAAGGCTAAGGTGGACATGAATGGTGTTTTCCTAAGTTCCTGGGAAAGGGAATGAGTGCGAAGTGGAACGCATGCGGCTACAGGAAGACAGGTGTCGACCTAGGTGCATGCAACTATAGCTGGGAAAGCCATCCTGTTAGGGGGTTCGCTTCCCATTCTGGCATTGCTTCCCATCCTTACATTGGGGACCAGTCTGGAGTCTCCTCACGACCCTTACAAATCTATGGAAGTTTTTCACCCTTCCCAAAAATTCACCAGGGATTCACGTATTGAACCAGTTCTCCTTCATCATCGCCTCTGTATCTAGCATGCACCCAGGGAACCTGCGGGGATACTGGAGTTATTCTGTGTGTATCCTGTGAAGTCTGGACACCCTGTAATTGTCTGAGCCGTGTTGTGTCATAACGGTTGGATGTTGCAGCCCACGCAGTTCCTTGACTGAGTGTGGCTTGCTGCCATCGTTTGTTCCTTGCTGATCTTTGTTGTTGTCCTCACCTTGATGGAATTGAGTTGAAGTTGGTTGAAGAAGCAGGTTGTCAGGACCATGGTTGAAGAGGCAGGTTTTCAGGCCTGTGAGAAACTCTCTCTAGGTGAGAGAGTTTGCTAGGAAGTGATTTTCTCCTAGAGAGAGTCCAGCACCATCTATGGAGCTCTGAGAATTCCTGATCCGGTCTGTTGTTGAGACCCTGAAAGGGGAAGTGGAGTAGCCGATGGACTATGGAATAGTGAAGGTGCATATTCCCGGGGTGGAATAGGCATGTGGGGAATGAGAGTCCATGAGTAGTGGGCATAAGAAGTCTCTTGGAGAGAATCCTTCCAGTTGTACTATGCAGTTTCATGTAACCTCCACCTAATCTAGGATCCTCTTTCCCTAAGTGGAGCTTAGTCCCATCTCGGGGGTGACCCATTGCTGAGCATGATGAGCAGCATGGTCTAAGGCTGGGAGGTTCGTGGAAGGTCTGCACGCAGTTGCTGGATCTCAATTAAAATATAAGTATTCATTCCATGTTCATTCACATGCTATATATGTATATATGTTGTTACAACTATGGTTTTGTCTGAATTACTGCAAGTATGATTTTAATGTAATTTTTGCATCTGTTTGTGTATTAGCAGAATATGTTGTTTTTCTATGGTTTCAATTATAGGCAGATGATAATTTTTATTTCTACAAGATAGTGTGGTCGGGCCTGGGTGGTCGGGGGTGTCAAAACAAATTGGTATCAGAGCTAGTGTGTAGAAGATAAGGTATTTGGGTAGTGTTTCCCGACAAAGGTGTAGAGGGCCAAGGACGTTACACATTTTGTGTTTCATAATTTGCCTCCCTTATTGTTAGCTTCTACTCTAAGTGAATAATAATTCCAAGTTGCATAAGGTTATTGAATGATCCAGTGCTACTCAAATATTTTCTCATAAAAGAAATGTTGTCATCAAACATAGGGTCGTCATAAGCAACCTTTTATTCATTTGGTTCATGAATTTTAGATTGCAAGTTGTAGGTAAACAAATCATTTTTGAATTTTTTCCTTTTAGATGAACTAACTCCATGAGTGAACCTTTTGTTAATCAGAGTTTGAACATATTCCTTCTCTCCTTCTGAATATATCTGTAATTGGTGAGTATGAGTGGATACATTTTGTAAAAACATATCTTAAATATTTGTGGTTACTTACTCACCATCATTATGTATTTCATTCCTTGAATTAGGACACAAGGAAATAGTTGTAGGATAATCTTGTAGATCTTCCCATAAATGAATGTGATAAAAAATATCTATGTAAAGAGCATAGAAATTTTCAAGATTGAAGAATAGATCAATTTCTTCAACAAGAGTATCCATGCAGTTTGCAGTAGATTCAATTATTCCTTGATCTAGAACAATGAGAACTAGTACAGATTCAATACAAACACCCTTAACCTACCTACAATCTGATCTAAAGAAATTTATAAAACTGGATGAAGATTCCCAAGTTTCTATAGTGGATAATTGCTTAAAAATAATGTCTTTGTTTTTCCTTTAATCTACCCATTTTCTACAATAAAAGATGTAGAATTTGTATTTTTTGGCATTGGTATATGAAACAAATTTTAGCAGCTTCAAAAATTACTTATTCGTTGAATACATGCATGAAATCATTATTTAGAATATTTCCCTCTAGTCATCCTTTGAAATCATATTGCAGATCACATGAGACCAAAAAATCAACTTGCTTAGTCTCTACAACTGAACTAATTTCTTTGTGATTTTGGGTGGTTGAATTTACATCAATCTCAATTTTTGTGTTCAGAGATGATTAAGACATGTGTTAATCTATAGTTTGATACTATACAACTTTTGTCTCATGAGAGTCATTTATTTCAAGCAAATTTCCATTACCAACATCTATATTTTGATTGCAAATCTGACCAATTTCAAGTTCTAATAACTTGTTTTCATTGGGCACTTTATTTTCAAATCCAAGGCAAGAGAAATAAGGAGAATGAGATGTTTGTAAATCCTATATTAAGGAGGCCCCCTCAATAGGGTTGGATAATATCATCTGAGAATCTTGAAATTCCAAGATCTTGGCCATATTAGTTGCAGACTTAGTTCGTGTAACATCCTCGTTACCAAACTGCTCTGATACTATTTTGTAACATCCCTTTTAGTAAACTTCTCTGATACCATTATGTAACATCCCCAACTTACTACTGAACAATGCTACTCCAAAATTTTGTGCACAGATTCTACTCTATAACATTGGTCTACGCAGAATTACTTGAAGTCGTTGGACCCCAGGTTGGTTGAGCCACACCAACTTTCCTCCTTTTACACAATTTATAACAACGGAAGTAAAATAATACAATTGTGCATAATCATACTGAGCACACAACATTACTATGAGTGTAATCCATTACAACCATTCTGGCATCACACCCCAATTATGTTTTTCTTGTGCGCAAGAACTGCTTCCTTGTGTGCACAAGCGAATCTAGCCTCTTGTGCACATAAAGTATTTCCTTGCGCACACGACCAATCTAAATTCACCTTAGAAACTCATGACCAATATTACAAGGTTAAATTAACAGGAATAACTAACAACAATTTTCTTACTCATGCACGACTACAAATACCAAATATCAGCACCACTCTTACATGTGCAAGCAACGTTATACAGAATAACAACAATTACTTATAGGCAACAACATACATTGGTCAACCCCATATTAAATATAGATAATTAACTACAAATTAAATGAGACAAGCACATAAAGACACTTATATTTTATGAAAAGTTGCCAACTACATCCAGAACTTGGACGTTCCTCCCAACCATAGACTTTGTTTCTCATACAATTTCAGCAACAAGTCACCCCCGAGCTGGGGCTTAACTCCACGAGGGAAAAAATGGTTCCTAATGCTAGGTTAAGGTATGATAATCAACATAATTGTTCAGTCCAAGGTTCTCACTGTTGTAACTAGTCTGCAGTCTCTCATTCCCCACATGCATGTTACACCCAAGAAATTGTGCCCCTTCTTTACTCAACAGTCCCTCAGCTACCCCACTTCCCTTACAAGGTTCCAGCAACAGGTCAGAAAGGAAGTCTCAGAGCCGTGAAACTAATGCCCAGCACACCAAGGAACAATTCCCAACGAAACTATCACCTGGAGAGAATGCTCACGGGCCTTACAACTTGCCTCTTCGACAACAAATCTCTCACCTAGAGAGAATTCTAACGGGCCTGAAAACCCATCTCTTCCACAGAAAAGATACTTTGGTTACAATATAGAAAAAACCATTTACAATAATTTCTCTACAGATAAGGTAATAGTTGTCCTTTCTCAGATGGTTCAACCCCTTCTTCCCATGAGAAATGAATGGCTTCCCACTCAAGAATGATTTCTCCTTTGAAATACACTTAAGCCAGCAATATATAATGCATGCCTTAAAATAGACACTCGTCACCTTCATAACTAGCTTTAGCCACTTGGTGACTCGTTCTCATCCCTTGGGAACTTAGGATAAATAAATATCCAGGTCTGCACACAGTTGGTGTACTTCAATTAAAATATAAGTACCCATTCCTATGTTCATTTACATGCTATGTTGATGAGTAATGCCTGTATATGTTGTTATTATGGGTTCTGCCTATGATTATTGCATGTATGATTTTACTGTTATTTCCACATTAATCTGTGTATTAGCAGAATATGTTGTATGTTTATTTTTATATATATGCACATAATAATTGTCATTTCTATGAGGTAGCATGTCCTGGCTCAGGTGGCTTGGATGTGTACGATGTTTCTGCAAGAATCTATGTGGCATAGCCCAGCAGGTTATGGCTGGGCTGCTACAAAATGGTAGCAGAGAAGAAAAAAAATGATTTAGTTGTTTGGATAGCGCTACCCGGTAGGGGTTGGTGGTCGGGGAAATTACAAAATGGTATCAGAGCCAAGGTTCAAGCACTGATCTTGGATGGGATGGATAAGTGGTCATTGGAACCAAGGTTTCGGGTGAAAATTGTGTCAAGAGGAACCAATTTCGAAGCTTAGAACATTTCTAAGTGTCGATAGGTTACCTTGGCCATGTTACGAAGCTCATGAGGTGTAGCGGTATTATAAAACCATGAAAGACATGGTATTGGGCTGCAGAGTAATGTGGACCATAGGATCTATTGAGGAGAAGGCAGACAATTCATGACTGTCAGATTTGGACAAAAGTGCAGGAGGGTTAACCTACAAGTCCTTTAGAATCCGAGATTTCGATAAAGTTATGTGTTATAGAGTGGAAGATGCTGAAGGTCTAAAGCCCCAAAGTCCCCGAAGTGGAACTACATCGTAGATTTGGGGAGAAGAGATCAACCGTTTGATTGGGCCGAAGTGGATCAAAACCATTGGATGAAGTCAAGAGTGGAAGTTACGACGTTGTATGAAGGGCGAAAACTCTCGAAGCTCTGAAGTCTAGAGTTAATCTAGACTGCCTGTCAAGAGGTACACATGTCAACAGACTGGCTTGTTCAGGAAAATTAGTGTATGCTGGGTTGAGAACTCCCGAAGCCCGAATCCTTGAAGCCCCGAAGAGCTAAAGTAGTGATTCTTAATGATGTCACTTGGATTGACATGGACACATGGGTTGTGTGCCATGTGTCAGTGGGTTTCAAACCCGTGTAATATTGAAATTCCATTTGCAACGTGACACATTTCAGCCATCTGATTGGGCCATGTGTCATCCGCTAGTATTCCACCACGTGGCACTCCGTATGAGCATGGTTAGTGGGGCCCTGAGGTTACATAACATAGTTAAAGGTCAATATACAATGGGCCTACACTAGCATTGATCATGATACATCAATATTGATGAACATGATGCATTGTTGGGACCCAAGTTGCATAGGAGTTAATTCCCCAAGGCGGTCCCTTAATACAAACCACAGTTTCACTAAGGGGTTACGTGTAAGCTTCAAAATAAATGAGGGGATAAAGGCGAGTTACTCCAAATGGTCGATGTGTGCCCCTGCCAACTGAAAGGAATTAAGTGATGTGACATGATAGTGATCGAACATCGAAACCCTGAGCTAGCGGATGCGTGGTGATAGGAGACTAACACCGAAGTAAGGACACTCCAAAGGAAAATGGAATGGGTTGGCCACAAACCCCCCGAAGCCCAAAGTGTCGAATGATTGACAATCGTCGATCTTTTCAAGGACACGTGACAAGTGGAGGTTACTCGGGAAGATCAACACCCTAGAGAGAAAGGAGTTAGGAACTTCTAAAGATGGACTTCTGAAATTCGGAGGCCTGAAGTCCCGAATAAGAAATCCGATAGAACTGGGTCACAACCCGTGAACATATGCAATTGAGGGATGGAGAAAAAGGGATAGTGCCCAAAAACTATGTTAAATAAGGGAAAATGTGTTAGGAAGGAAGCTGTGGGTTTCGTCTAGTTCGAACTTGCATTAGAATAGGTATTGAAGACTTGGGAACTTTATCATAGGGTGCAACAAATATCTAAGAGCCATTAGCTCAGAGAAAAGGGATCATTTCACAAGGAATGCATCAGAAAAGAAGAACAAGTTTTAAAGGATCATAGTTTTCTTCTCAAAGCTCAGAATTGAGCAAGGAAGCAGTCATTGGAAAGATCTCGGAAAGAGGATTCCAGGTGGAAAAATCCATCTACGATACATGATAATTCATGAACAATAATTTCATATGGAGATGCAAAGCATGGGAATAAGGAAGGTTTTATGGAATATGAAA
>CBVK0100687202.1:0-22695 GCA_900067695.1 Picea abies | reverse complement strand
TCTTAAGTAACATAGAGCCATGAGTGAAAACCCAAAAGGTTGGAGGTATCACCTGAATCTATGATGGTAAGGTAAGAGAAGGACTTCCATTTGATTCTATGTAACTAGAAAAAGGGGCATATGTGCATCCTTACAGTGTGCTAGAGATTGGATAGGTAAGTCAAGTTTGAAGCTAGTTGGGATAGATGGATCTAGAAAAAAAATAAAAGTTGAAGGTTAATGTCAACATCAGTAATTAGCTGGAAATGAAAAGGAAACCAAGAGTGATTTGGCTAGAAAGTGCTCAGGAAAAAAATAGTCATGTACAGTGACTACAATGAAAGCACAAGAAGATTCAGGAATAAATAGTCATGTACAGTGACTACAATGAAAGCACAAGAAGATTCAGGAATCTGGCAAGATTTGAAGACTTCTGGGATCAACAAGGAAAAGTTTCACATGGGAAAGAAGTTTCTAAAATTGTGGTATCAACAGTTGAATTAGGGTTGGTTGAACAACCATAAGCAGAAAAAGAATTCTTTCATGTTTCAAGTGTTTTTGATGATGTTGCTACATATGGAAGGAAGCAACAAAAACTTGAAGGTTGTTTAGGTTTGATAAAAGAAGCATGAAAGCTTCTACTTCCGTCAGCCATATAGGTAACATCAAATTTATTAATGGAAGTCATGCAGGTATTAGTTTTATTACTCTTTTTGCATAAGCACTTAAGGGAATTTAGGCAAGAATTTCCTCAACTAGAGTTATTTTATAAAATCACATGTTTATATTATTTGAATGCATACCACTGGATGTGGTAAAGGCTAGAGTCATGTATTAATTCAAATCTTTTTAGCTTCTAAATGCACACATTGACATAGTAGAATTCCATGTTAATTTGGTTATGGGGTAATAACCAAAGAATTAAAAGATATGAACGTGTTATAGGAATGAATGCCAGTAAGCTAGTCATGTGTGAGACCAGGACATGGTTGGATATGGAAAGGTATGGATATGGAAAGGTTATGAGCCACACAGGTACTTAATATGACATGCTTGGCCTGTTTCTTTCTAGTTTGTGTCCGATGCTACATGAACTTATCATTCAGTGATAGATCTGTTTTCAAGCTAATGTCAATAGAGTAGGAAGTGGTCGTACTTTGTTTTGTCTGCAGCCCTCAACGAGAAGCAAAGGATAGGAGCGCAACTCGGAGCGTGCAGGGACAAACGTCGGTAGAAAGGTACTTCTGTTACTCTTCCTCCTCNTGCATTAGGCTTAGATAGATTCGAAAGAAATTCAGTGTCCATGATAAGCAATTTTCTGTCTAGGGTCAAGGTCAAGCCCTAGAGGTCGATCTACTTGTCCGCAGGCAGATTTTCCTACAACATACATGACTGAGATAAAGAGCATTATGTAATTCAATGCAGGGTGCACTAAATAAGTATGCATTGAGAATTGTAGTTGTGCATATTAAGTGATATAATTGTTTACTAAATGCAATGGTTGAATGTGTTTTGTAAGTACATGCATATATATTATTGCATGGAAATAATTGTTACTGACAGCTGAAATGTTGTGAACTCGTGAAGTTGAGGACATTTCAAGGAGGTGTTAGACATTGGAACAAGAAAGTTGCAAGTCAAGTAGTCACATGAGCATTGACTACAAGAAATTTTCTTGTTCAGAAAAAGAAGTAATGAACTTACATATATTAATGTGAACATGCATATCCATAGAGTGACGAGTCATTCTATTTTATCAAATTGTTTTTAAATTGTGATTGAATTGCTTGGTGCAAGAAATTCTAAGATTACTTCATAACGTTTTGTACATATTGCAATTGAATTATGATGTAAATGAAATATTGACAATTTGTTGGCTGTATGCAAGATGAAGCATTGTAGGGAAAAAAATGGTATGCAGTTTGGTGCCTTTGGAAAACCATAAGAACAAATGCATTCATAATATGGCAACAACCAAGAAGAATTATGAAATAGAATTTCATGTTTTGGGGAAAAATTTAATTCCCTTTTGAACTAAGTTGGAGTTCCTAAATGAATTATTTTATGTTTTCTCATGATAATTGCATGTGGGTGATGCAGATGAGATGATGTTGATTAAAGTTATAATTTTGACTACAAATATTAGCTCGGGGAAGATGCTGATTGGAAATCCCTGAGTGCATTTCGAACTCCGGGAGCTATGGTGCTCTGAGTCCTCCTGAGCCGACCTGTTGCTGAAGCCCAAGGAAAGGGAGGCGTAGCAACCAATGAACTATGTGACAGAGAAGATGTACACTCTTGGGGTGGGACAGGCATGTGGGGAATGAGAGATCATTGGTTGGAGTGTTGTTGAGGTTTGGTACCTTGTCCTAGACCTTGTTGATATGGATTGTAGACCGTGACTATATTGGGAAGTCATTGCCCCAATGGATTCATATCCCTGTTCAGGGGTGGAAGGTCTTCTCAATCAAAAGGTGTAGGAGTAGAGTGTTTAATTCTATGGAGTCATAGCCCTGCTAAGAGTTTATCAATAGTGAGATATAAGGCTGGGTGGAACGTCCTGGATCTACAACCACTCGGTGCTTTCAATGAGGTTTAATTGAAGCATGTAACAAGGAACAATGAGATGAATGCTTTCTTGAAGAAACTTTATGGAATAGAACAATTGAATTTAAGTCGCAGTATGAACACCAGAATTGGTGCTTAAAAGTAGAGAACTAGGTGGATAACATGCTTCAAATAGCTAAAGCTTGGATATTTTCGAAGAGTGTTTTAATTGTATATGTATAAACAAGTTGTACTGAGGAAAATGCAAAAATAAGGGGAGGGGATTGTAATATCCCTAGGCAGAGCCCCAGTTTTAATTATGAATTGTAAACATAATATTTGATAGGTTGGTGAGCCAAGTTTTAATAAGGTAGGAGGCTTATGTGGTTATTAGGACAGAGAGCCTAGATGCAAAGTCCAGTGAGCCTATTATTGTATATGTGTAAATGATCATATATTTAATATAACTACATCGTTGTGTGTAGACCGACCACAAAGAAAGAGTTATGGGGGACTAAGATCCACCTGGTAGGGTGAGGGAGGGGGGTAAGTGTCTAGGCCTAGAGGCTAACCTAGAGGGATTACCTCTAAGGGAATAATATTTTTTTATTATTATTTCCTAAAGGTTAAGGTGGACATGAACAGTGTTGTCCTAATTTCTTGGGAAAGGGAACGAGTGCGAAGTGGAATGCATGTGGCTACATGAAGATAGGTGTCGACCTGGGTGCATTCAATTATAGCTGGGAAAGCCAGCCTGTTAGGGGGTTCACTTCCCATTATGGCATTGCTTCCCATCCTTGTGTCGGGGACCATTCTGGAGTTTCCTCACAATCCTTACGAATCTCTGGAAGTCTGTCACCCTTCTCAAAAACTCACCAAGGATTCTCGTATTGAACTAGTTCTCCTTCATCATCACCTTTGTATCTAGCACGCACCTTGGGAACCTGCGGGGATACTGGAGTTATCCCATGTGTATCGTGTGAAGTTTGAGCACCCTATAATTGTCTGAGCCATGTTGCGTAATAACGGTTTATTGTTGTAGCCCACACAGCTTCTTGACTGAGTGTGGCTTGTTGACATCGTTTGTTCCTTACTGAGATTTATTGTTATCCTCACCTTGATGGAATTGAGTTGAAGATGGTTGAAGAAGCAGGTTGTTAGCCCCGTGGTTGAAGAGGCAGGTTGTGAGGCCTATGAGCAACTCTGTCTAGGTGAGAGAGTGTCTTGAGGAAGTGAGTTCTCCTGGAGGGAGTCCAGTAGCTGCTACAGAGCTCTGAGAATTCCATTCTGACCTGTTGCTGAAGCCTCGGAAGGGAGATAGAGAAGCTGATGGTATGTGTGACAGTGAAGGTGTATACTCCTGGGGTGGGACAGGAATGTGGGGAATGAGAGTCTATGAGTAGTGGGTCTAAGTGGTTCTTGGGATATAATCCTTCCTCTTAAACTATGTGAATTTCGGTTTTTGACATCACCTGTGTCCATTTGACATAAGAGATGATTGAAGAAATAAGTTGTTAGGCCTATGAGAAACTCTCCTAGATGAGAGAGTTTGATGGGAAGTGATTTTTCGTGAAAGGGAGTCCTCTAGCAGCTACAATACTCTGAGACTTTCGGTCCAGCCTCTTGTTGAAGCCTAAGGTAAGGGAGGTGTAGTAGTTGATGGATTTGTATTAGTGAAGGTGTACCCTCCTAGGGTGGAGCAGGCATGTGGGGAATGAGGATTTATGGGTTTTGGGCATAAGTGGCTCCTAGGATAAAATATCCTTCCTTTTGTTTTGTGCAACTTCCTTGTTGTCCTTGCTAAGCCTATAATTCCCTTTCATGGTGGGTTTTAGTCCCAGTGCAAGGGTGACCCACTGTTGAGCATGATGAGCAATGTGGTCTATCGATAGGAGGTTCATGGAAGTTCTGAACACAGTTGGTGTACTTCAATTAAAATATAAGTACCCATTCCTATGTTCATTCACATGTTATTTATTTGTACATGCTATATTGATGAGTAATGCATGTATATTCTATTATTTTATGGGTTCTACCTGTGATTACTGCATGTATGTTTTTACTAGTATTTCCACATTAATATATGTATTAGCAGAATATGTTGTATGTTTATGTTTATATATATGCATATGATAATTGTCATTTCTATGAGGTGGCATATCATGTCCTAGGTGGCCTAGATGTGTACGATGTTTCCGCAAGAATCTATGTGTGGCATAGCCCAATAGGTTATGGTTGGGCATGCTACAAAATGGTATCAGAGCAGAAAAAGAATGATTCAATTGTTTGGATAGTGCTACTCGACAGGGGTTGGTGGTTGGGGACGTTACAGACACTTAGTGTGACTTACAATTTAGTCCAATGTCTTAGTTTCATCATACTGTATCTTTTCACTGATAAATGAGGGAAAATGACTGAAGTACCTCTGAATTTTAACTTCCTCATCCTTGATGAATGTGACATATCTCACAAGCTCTAAGAATATCCTTTATACTCATCTATTGTCATACTACCAAGCTTGAGTTTGAAGAAATCCTTCATTTTCTTGTCATAGTACCACTTGGTTAAGTATTTCTTTTGGAAATACCTCTTGAACTCCCTCCAAGTAAATTTCTTCTCATTAATGTGTTTCCCTTGCACAAACTGATCCCACCACTTTGATTATTTTCCTTTTAGTTGATAGATGAAAATTCTCCCTTCTTGCTGCGTAAAATAATTATGCACCTGGAAGTACTTCCTCATACCCAACAACCAGGTCTTCACATCTTCATCCTTTTTGTGCTCACCATCAAAGGTAGGAGGCTTGATCTTATACATTTCTCCATGTAGCTTATCCACCCTAGTCATTCTCTTATGCTTTCTGATAGGATATGGACTCGAAATAATGCACACTTTCCTAAAAGAATGCTTTGGTAAATGGTGATGATGCCTATCAACACTCCTTTCTTATCTTTTTTTCTCATCATGAGAGATAAGAATTATTGACCCACTTTTCTACGTCTCCTTTTCCATTTTCGTTTCTATTATGTCTAGGATCTACATCAATTTGACATTGAAGTCATCTTTCTACTCCTTAGATGTCATAATCCTTTCATTATCATCCTTATAACTTTGGACATCTTTTTCCAATCCTTTTATGGTTTCTGTTGATCCTAAAGTTTGCACCTAACTGCTAAAGGGAAAAGATAGGCCACCTCAAGTTTAGAATAGTTGATTTTAATTTTTGTTGGTCAGTTAGAGGGTTGGTTCTACCAATACAAGAGCATGGTTGGGTCTGAAGATTATAGGGATGAGGGTCCTCCTTGGCTGGTGGAGCACTAATGACAGACAAGTGAAATAAGAAAAACAAAGGGAAACATCAAACCACTCAATGAATAATCTGTTGCAAGAGGTTTAATACTTAAAATATCATTTCAAGACATTAAACATGTATAAAAAACACAATTACTCCCTTAGGTTGCGATAAAAACCAATATTCACCAAGCATTAGTTGTTTTTACAGGTTGCATATCAATAAAGACAAGTTATACAATAGCCGAAGGAAATGAAATGTACTTTGTACAAATAAAAAAAAAAAATGCATTCAAGATAAGATAAAAACACAGGAAGATTTGAACGAAACATTGTCATCAAGAGTATATTCACCAGGTAGATAGCCTTAATCCATGCATAGAATGGGTCAAACTAGTATGATGTATTGCTATCCTTTCCCAAAAACTCCAACCTTCCAAACATACAGAAGTTGCATATTTATCTGGGTTGCAGAGGCTCTCATCCATCTGGGACTGAGACTTAACTCTACATTAAAAATTGTAAAACAATTGATTAACTTGACTAAAACACTGTTGGAGTTCAACAATGTATACTTCACACTTGACTTAATAAAAAAGAGTGGTTCTTATCAAACATAGAATACCACTTATTATTCTTTAAACTAAAAAGAGTCTTGAAATGAACAATAAAAAACTGCTACTAGCGATGAAAATGGACTGATGCATGTGCTGGAATGAACTGGGATTGGCAGAAAAAGACTAAAAGTGATAGAAATGAGTTTTTCGTTGAGAACTGGCATGCATGAGCGGTGTTTAAGGCCACTGGAGGATAACTGATTGTATTTGGCAGCTTCTACACATTATCTATTTGAGGAAGAGGTAGATCTTCTGGTGTTTTTCCTGGAGTCTTCGACATTCATGTTTTCTCTGTGATGGACTGGTCATGGTCTGCTACCATTCTACTTCTCCTCGTGACTTTCCTTTGATGATTTGGCTTAATGCCCAGTTGGTTTCCACGAGCCGCTCTCATATTGGACCCTAGACATGATATAAACACGTGATTGCAGAAGTTTTCAAGGGAGGTTTGGATCCATACCGCTCTGCCCCCCGCAATCCACCACCAACTTCCACATATCCGTGTGGCTATACCATGGTTTCGATTGTGGAACCACTCAAGGATGTTAACGTTCAAGTATTGTCTGTCCCCTCAATGAAGTGTGGTCATCGATCGTGTTGCAATATGCGATATGGGTAACCATGCCATTTTAGCGCCCATGCTAAAGTTTTCTTAGTCTTCTAGTTTTAGAATTCCTCTAACCCCATTTAGTGATGGTGCCAAATCAGAACTTTGGGACTTCGACAGTATGGTGCTTTGGCAATTTCGACCTATGTTGAGTTGAAAAACACTTGTGGAGTGGTATGTCCTGAAGCGACATGGCATCCTGATGTCACTTTGGGAATTTGATGGTTCGACGCTTTGGGAGTTCGGGAGTTTGGGATGTAAAGCATGGAAATCTATATAAGTAACTTTCTCTTGGTTGACGTGGCACTCTCTCATCACTTTAGGACTTTGAGATCGAGGAGATTTTGAATGTGAAGTGTATATAAATCCTAGAGTGTCGAACTCGTGAAGTGATTATTGTGTGCTTATCACTAATTAAACCTGGATTAAGCTGTTTTTATCATCTAAATATTTTGGGACTTCAAGGCTCTGGGTTTTAGAGAACTATGCTTGCTCTAAATGGAAAACTCCCATAGTGACAATGTTGTGAAGTGACATGTTGGTCTGATTACATATGATGTCATGGCTTATGATGTGTCATGGAATGAAGGGTGACATGTGTCACATGAAAATGAGTGGATAACATGCCCAAAAGTTCCTGTAGTGATTTCCATGTGTCAGCGTCAGATGGGTTCCACGTGAATCCAATGGATGAACACCACGTGTATGAAATGATGAGTGCTAAGTGTCTTTAGCACTTCAATGTTTCAGCATTTCGACACTTCGGGGATTTTGTCTGGTCGTTAGTCCTTGCACGGCTTTGAAAATATGAATGCATGAGAGCCGTTAATCTGAAATGTACATGGGATCTCCACCGTTGAAAATTGAACCTATCTTTTTGCTTGTATTTCAATCTCGAAATGGACTGCTCTGAATGGTGCATTTTTTCTCATGTTTTTTCCTGTGCATATAACATACTTGACCAACGTGCTGCAAGATCAATTAAAGGCAAACAAGATGGCAAGAAATTAAAAATCAAACTAGACATGCAATTATCTTTCAATGAAAACATAAATAATGTTGTTCAAAGAAATAGTCAAGCAAGTCAATGAAGAAAAACAAGTCATTAAACAAATGGGAAACTAACTTGACCAACCTTAAGAGGAAAAACTTCTAGGAAGGTACACAAAAAAGAGAGATGAGGGGAAAAGGTGTAGACCTAGGTTACAACATTGGCTCCAACCAAGGATAACACTTCCCTGTAAGGTGCTAAGAACAGTAGATGAATTCCTTTGAATTTAATAACTTTCTCCCACCTTCCCTTCTTTAGCTCCATTATATTTGTCAGCCATGCTTCTATGAGAATTAGCACTAAAGCTAACCCCAATGCCTTTGTTGGGATATGGAGTCTTTATTCACACACAAATAACTAATCAAATGAAAAAAAAAGGAAAGCATCTATGGTACAAGAGGGACCTTCCCTCATCCTTAGACAAAATAGTGTTTCAGAAAGTGCCCATTTAATAGGCCTCTAAAGATCTCTGCATCATCTAGATCATGAAAGATAAATGTGCTATTTTACAGAACCTCAACCACCTTAAAAGTGCCAAACCAAAGGTTATCGAACTTACCATGCCTAGACTTTTCATCCCTTCTAGCATCCCACCTCAAGACCAGGTCACTTTCTTGAAATATCTCCTTCTCGGTTTCCTTGTCAGAGGTTGATTTGATCTTGCCCTGGTATGCTTCGATCCTCCAATCCAACGATTATCTCTTTTTTTGAACCTCTATAATTTGGAAGATTCTCCTTTGGATGTCATTTGGCTCTTCAATCTCTTCCTACAAGAATTTTAGGACTGGTATACCAAGATGGCTGGGAAAAACTGCATCTACACCATAGAAAATTTGAAACGACGAGGTTCCCAAAGACTTCTTGGTGTTGCTTCTATCATCCCACAATGCATACTTGAGCTTAGAGTCCCAAGATTTCTTGTTTTTGTTCAACAACTTCTTGATAATCCGGATGAGAGTTTTATTTGATGACTCTTCCAAACCATTCCCCTGATGGTAATAGGGTGTGGAATGTGTCAAGGAAATGTTATGACTACCACAAAAGTCGATCATGGATTTGGAATTGTCTATTATAATCTTGTTGGGGCAGCTGTATCTGGAAAAAATATTGGTTTCCAGGAAATTCATGATCGCCTTGTCAGTGGCATTACTCGTGAGCACAACCTCGATCCACTTGGTGAAATAGTTAGTGGCAGTGAGAATCCGCTTGTGCTTCCCACTGGAGGATGGATTTATCTCACCTATGAAGTCTAACCCCCATTTTTGAAATGGACCACTAGAAGTGATAGGTTTTATGGGTAGTGATAGTAACTTATGTTTTCCTCCAAATTTCTAACCTTCATTGCAGGCCCTAACAATAGAAAATATATCGTAGAAAAGGGTGGTCCACTAGTAACCTTCCCTTAGGATCTTGAGAGTTGTGGACTTCCAATGTTGGTGTCCTACACATACTCCTCTATGCATTTATATTTTGACTTGTTTGGCTTCATTTTCATCAAGTCATTTTAACAGGATGCCAATAGGATCCCTCCAATACAAGTTCTGGTTTGAGATGTAGAATTTGATGGCCTTCAATTTGATGGAACTGAACTTTGTCTTCCTAAGATATGGTGGAAATTCAAGATGATACAAAAAAGAAATCGCGTTTCTATACCAAGGTGAACATGAGTAATTTTCAAATACTGACATGTTGTCTGGTCCAGGCCATATGATGGGTGCATCTGATTGGGTGAAGATTTGATGTAATTATAGAACTTTACAGTTTAATACTAATAACAACTTGGAAAGTCCTCATCCCTTGATCAACTTGGTGGGTTTTATGTGTAGTTCGTACTCCAATGGTTTGAAAATCCACTTCCCTCTTTTCCCCTCATTGTTTGGCTGGACCAGGATCTCTTTGACACTGTTGCTAGGAACAAAAGTTGTTATGCTAGACTGTAACACATATACCCTGAAGGCCTTGAGTTCTTTGACAAACGCATAAGCCTGATTTCATAATATATCATACTTCATCTCAACATCTCAAATATATTTTCTAAAAAAGGCTATGGGTTGTTCATTCCCTTCTCCATTTTTCTGCAGTAGTACAACAACAATGGTCTCCTCGAAAGTGAAATAAAATATGAAGAAATATTTGGTATAGTCAGGGCTAGCTAATACAAGGGATTCAAATAAAGCCTTCTTGATCCTTTGGAATGATTATTTTTCCTCTAACGACCATTTTATCACAACATATTTCTTCAACATGTCAGTGATAGGCTTCAGGATTTTGACGAAATTTGGCACAAAGCGCCTTAGGAAGTTTAACTTGCCAATGAAAGACTAGATAGATATTTTGTTTCTGGGAATTTTGATCTCTTGAATGGTATCTTCTCACTTCATATAAATTTTTATACCTCCTTCTAATACGATGTGGCCCTGGAGCTTCCCTTCTGCCATGGCAAAGTGAGCCCCCCAAGGATTCAAAGATATTCCATATCTTCTGCATTTCCGGAAAAGTTGCTCCAGATGCTGCAAATGTTCATCATCAGTCTTGGAGAAAATGGTGTTGTCATCCAAATATATAACCATAAATTTATCTTTTCCTCCCACGAAAGCTATGTCCATGGCCCTCTGAAAAGTGGCCCCTACGTTGATCATCCCAAAAGGCATCTTGTCGTACATAAATGTTCCCCATGGGTTGGTGAATGTTGTTTTTTCTTTGTTCTCTTCACACACTGCTATATGGTTTCAAACAAAGTATCCAGCTAACAAGGAAATCATATGTGCACCTACCACCCTCTGTAAAATATGATCCATCTTGGGCAAGGGGTAATTGTCTTTTAGAGAAAACTTGTTGAGATTTCGAAAATCAACACACAAGTGTATCTTCCCGTTTTTATTTCTTACAGGTACCAAGTTGGCAACCCATTTTGAGTACCTCAATGGTATAAAAATATTTTCATCCATCATTCATTTCAACTCTTTCTCAATTATGGATATCAGCATGGGATTAAATTGCCGAATCTTCTATTTGAATGGCTTGGAGCTCGCCTTTAGAGGTATCTTGTGTTGGATGACGTCAGTGCCAAATGTATTCAAATCCTCATACGACCAAGAAAAAGTATCAACAAACATTTTGATGAGATTTACATACTTGTCCCTTTGTTCTACAGCTAATGTTTTGGACAACTTGATGATCTTGGAATTCTTAGTGGTCCCAATATTGCAAACTGTTATCTCTTCTTCTTGATTCATTATGGAAACTTCTCTGGAAATGTCATTATTGTCAAACAACCTCTCCAGCGGCACTAGTAATCTTGGAATGTGATTGGTTTTTAGCTCCACTATCATGGTCAACTGTTGTCTTTAGCAGATGAGGTGTTTGTTGATTTTATAATTCATTATTTTCACCTTCTTGGCTTTCTTGGTCAATTGAGATATTGGATAATTCATCAAGGGCTTGTAGAAACCTATGCAGCTCTAGATCATCACTAAAAGCTTGCCAATGCTTTATGTTGTCTGGTATGGTTGTCCTATGTATGATTTCCACCTGATATTTTATATTTGGACCAATGGGAGGTCTAAAAGTGAAAGAAGCCAAGGCCAAAGAATATTCCTTTTGATTCTCATATCTGGGGATGAAGGATATATTAAATGCTAGAAAGAAATTGTCGATCAGGTCCCATACCTTGTTATGTATTTCTTGAGACTCTCTTGTTTAGCTTGATAGATGTTCTTAACTTGATTGATGATTAACTCGGAATCACCAAAAACTGCTAAAAAATCAATGGTCATGTCTTTTGCAGCCCTCAATTGGAACACGCAAGCTTCATATTCAACTATATTATTAGTAGTTTCAAAATCCATCTTATAAAAGAGTGTTATTACCTCTTGTGAAGGGGAAATGAGGAGTACATATGCTCCAAATCCTTCCTTTGATGAAGATCCATCGAAATACATCTTCCATATTTTGTTTTGTTGATCTGTCAGCAACTGCTCTTTGTGTTGGCTAATTGACATTTCAGGTTCATCATCACTTAAATGAAAAACATATGAGTCGATATCACCCTCAAAAACATAAATTGGGTGATTTCTTGGGTTCTGATGGTCACTGACGATATAGTATAATCTTACCTCTTTCTATAGACTCCTATGTTCCCCTCCGAACACAAGAATGGTGGCGTAAGTGAGGTCCATTTGTAATGATCCTCCAACCTTCTTAGCCCAAGTTATGGATAACAACATACATAACTTTAAGGGAATGTCATCCACGACAATGTCCATCACTACACTCTTCGTTGGTAATTGTTCTAGATAAACCACCATATCCTTTATCAGTCCCAGACATTTTACTTTCTTAGAATCAAAGGATTACAGGTCCTAGTAGGTTTTGGTGATCTCCAGACCTAGTTCCTCCATAACAACTTTGGGCATAACATTGTGTGAGGCTCATGAGTCCATAAGAAAGTTATGAAAGATCTTATCATGGACATTTAAATATATTTAGAATGATGTAGAAGCATCAGAGCCACCCTCAATGTGTGGAACCATAGTAATGGTTGGGTCCTCATCCTGTAGACTAATTACGTCAAAATATACAATAGAAGCAGTTGGTTGCAGAAATTTCATGATAGATTTTTTGAAAGGTTCATTCTTTATTAATTCTATCAAATGCACGGGGATCTTGATCTTGCTCAGTTCATGTTCTAGGATGAAAGAGGTTGGTGGCCTATCAACTTATTTTATTTCAGGGACTACAGGCTTGGATGGGGGAAATTGCTAAACTTTGGATGGCATATATTTCATTGAGTTTGTCTTGGGAAGGACTTCAACTTTTTTGTTTTGATCATAGGTAGTGGCTCTAGGATCCCCTGCTCTTGTCCTCAAATATTTTTTTTTTCTGCGGTTGGACTTGAATAACTCCCTCTTCCCCTATCTGATTATCAAACTGATTTGACAGTTGTGCTACCTCATATTCTTGTTGCGTTGGGTGACTAGTATACTAATTCGTTTCATTGAAAAGTACAACAACGTAATCTACAAAATCACTATCTACATCTATCTCCTCAATCTGATTGTCTTGGAAAGGAGGCAGTACCATTTGATCATCAACATTCCTCCTTTCTCTCTGCATTATCTGAGGTGCATCATTAGGGTTTATGAACTTATTTGGATTTCTATTTCCATTCCCTTGAAAATCCCTGTTTGGTTTTTTAGATTCCCATTTCATCATAGCTATTTCAGATGTCATATCCTTCAAAGTTTTGGTCATTTCATCAAGTTTGGTATTAGATGTGGCTCAGTTAGAGGAGGCAGGGGGATCTTCTCTCTATTTCTTCTTATCTTTATCAGATCTAGTCTTTAACTTGTCTGATGCTAAGATATTGGATTCAACCTCAATGGCTACTTCCTGCATGGAAAACATGGTGATGGATCTTCTCTCCCTTAGAAGAAGGGAGAAATATGCATCAAATGCATTGGCATAAGTGATATTGGTAGAGGGTTCAGTTGGTTTGATATCATCTAGGATTCTACCATACATCTTATTGAATCTCTTGGTGAAGTCTAAAATAGATTCACCATTCTTTCTCTTTAGTGCTCCAAACTCAGTGATGTAGTAGAGATAATCTCTCTTATCTCCCCACTTCTTTATGAAAGATTCATCTAATGCCTCAATCTCTATGATGGAGGTTGGAGGAAAACTCTGAAACCATTTCCTTACTTCCCCAACCAGACTTTGCACAAACAAACTCATCCACACATATGCATAGTCAATGTTAAAGTTGTCTGCAAAGTTGTAAAAGGCTATCAGATTTTCCTTGGCAGTGACTTCGCCTTCCCCATTATACGTTGGTAAATATTTCATGTAATCTTTGGCTAGGAGTGCATGTAAGCCTACAGGAAGATATAGGGGTACTTGCATATCTGGCAGCAATGAGGACATTCATCTTGTTAGAAGCCATGGATTGGGAAATAGGAATCTAAATATTTATAGGAGCTACAAGGGTGGATGTTGGACTGGATGATGAAGTAGAGATAGGATTTGAAGATATTTGAGGTTCCTTGGAATTTTGATTCTAAGGGATAGAAAATTCAAGTTGTTTGTGATGATGAAGAGGAGTAGCTCTTTGGGTACAAATTTACCCTTGATGGGGGAGGTATATCTTTGAGCTACGGTGGATTTTCTTAGTTTCCTTTCTGGCTCAGAGATTACTGTGTATTTATCAGGGTTAGGATGAGCCTTGGTGGCTTTGATATGTTCAAACTTTGACTTGTTGAGTCCTTTTATGGGTGTCAGTATTTCTTTCATAAATTCTACTCAGTGGAGTCACTAGGTGAAAGATGGCAGTCTTCCTGTGTCTAATATTCATTCACCATCAAAGTTCAGATATATTCAGTGGCATTTCCCCAAGGAAATAGATCTCGTTACTCTATTCCTTGGCAATGATGTCATAATATGTTGATCCTAAATTTTTCACCTGACTGCTAAATGGAAAATCTAGGCCACCTCAAGTTTAGAATAATTGATTTTAATTTTTGTTGGTCAGTTAGAGGGTTGGTTATACCAATACAAGAGAATGGTTGGGTCTGAAGATGATAGGTATGAGGGTCCTACTTGGCTGGTGGCACACTAATGACAGATAAGTGAAATAATAAAAACAAAGGGAAACAACAAACCACTCAATGAATAATTTGTTGCAAGAAGTTTAATAGTTAAAATATCATTTCAAGACATTAAACATGTATCAAAAAAACAATTATGCCCTCAGGTTGCGATAAAAACAAATATTTTCCAAGCATTAGCTATTTTCATAGGTTCCATATCAATAAAGACACGTTATACAACAACTGAAGGAAATGAAATGTACTTTGCACAAATAAAAAAAACTACATTCAAGATAAGATAAAAACACATGAATATTTGAATGAAACATTGTTGTCAAGAGTATATTCACCAGGTAGAGAGATTTAATCCATGCATAGAACGGGTCCAACCAGTCTGATGTATTTCCATCCTTTCCCAAAAACTATGACCTTCCAAACATACAAAAGCTGCATATTTATCAGGGTTGCAAAGGCTCTCACCCATTTGGGACTGAGACTTAACTCTACATTAACAATTGTAGAAAAATTTATTAACTTGACTAAAACACTGTTGGAGTATAGAAATGTATACTTCACACTTGACTTGATAAAAAAGAGTGGTTCTTATCAAACATAGAATACCATTTATTATTCTTTAAACTAAAAAGAGTCTTGAACTAAACAATTAAAAACTGCTACTAGCGATGAAAATTGACTGATGCATGCACTGGAATGAACTGGGATTGGAAGAAAAGGACTAAAAGTGACATAATTGAGTTCTGTGTTGAGCAATGGCATGAATGCGTGGTGTTTGAGGCCATTGGAGGATAACCGGTTGTATTTGGCAGCTTCTTCACATTATCTGTTTTAGAAAGAGGTAGATCTTCTAGTGTTTTTCCTGGAGTCTTTGACATTCATGTTTTCTCTGTGATGGACTCATTGTGGTATGCTACCATTCTTCTTCTCCTCACGACTTTCCTTTAATGATTTGACTTAACACTCAGTTGGTTTCCATGTACCTCTCTCGGATTGGACCCTAGATGTGATATAAGCACATGATTGCGGAAGTTTTCAAGGGAGGTTTGGATCCACACCGCTTCGCCCCCCGCAATCCACCACCAAATTCCATGTATCCCTGTGGCTACACCATGGTTTCAATTGCAAGACTTTTCAATGATGTTAACATTCGAGCATTTTCCATCCCCTCAATGAAGTGTGGTCGTTGATTTTGTTAAAATCTGTGATCTGGGTAACCCTGCTATTTTAGCTCCCCTCCTAAAGTTTTCTTAGTCTTCCAGTTTTAGACTTCCTCTAACCCCATTTAGTGATGGTGCCAATTCAGAACTTTGGGACTTCGGTGGTCGGGTGCTTTGGCGATTTCAGCCTATGCTGAGTTGAAAAATACCCATGGAGTGGTAGGGCCTGAAGCGACGTGGCATCCTGACATAACTTTAGGTTTTCAGGGCTTGGGAGCTTCAGGACTTTGGGAGTTCAGGATGTAAAGCATGGAAATCTCCCGAAGTAACTTTCTCCCGGTTGACGTGGCAGTGTCTCATCACTTCAGGACTTCAAGCTTTAGGAGATTTTGAATGTGAATTGTATATAACTCTCGGAGTGCTAAACTCGCGAAGTGATTAGCATGTTCTTATCACTAATTAAACCTAGATTAAGCCATTTTTATCATCTAAATATTTTGGGACTTCGAGGCTCTGGGTTTCAGAGAACTATGCTTGTTCTGAATCGAAAACTCTCGTAGTGATAATGTTGTGAAGTGACATGGTGGCCTGATGTCATATGATGTCATGGATTCTAATGTGTCATGGAAAGAAGAGTGACACATGTCATGTGAAAATGAGCGGATAACATGCCCAAAGATGCCTGTAGTGAGTGCCACATGTCAATGCCATATGGGTTCCATGTGACTCTGACGGATGAGTGCCACATGTTTGAACTGATGAGTGTCAAGTGTCTTCGACACTTCGGTGTTTCGAAACTTCGTGGCTTTTGTCTAGTCGTTAATCCTTACGAAAATTTGAAAATCTTAATGCATTAGAGCCGTTAATATGAACTATACATGGGATATCCACCGTTGAAAATTGAAGTTGCCTGTTTTCTTGTATTTCAATCCTGAAATGGACTACTCTGAATGCTGCATTTTTTCTCATGGATTTTTCCTATGCATACAACATAGTTAATTGAACTGTTGTAAGCTCAATTAAAGGAAAAAAATATGACAAGTAATTCAAACTCAAACTAGACATGCAATTATCTTTCAAGGAAAACATAAATAATTATGTGCAAATAAACAATCAAGCAAGTCAATGAAGAAAAATGAGTCATTAAAAAAATGGAAAACTGACTTGACTAGCCTTAAGAGGAAAAACTTCTAGGAAGGTACATGGGAAAGACATATGAGGGGAAGGGGTGCAGACCTAGGTTACAACATTGGCTCCAAGTGTGGATAACACTTCCCTGTGAGGTGCTAAGAACATTAGATCGGTTCCTTTGAATTTAATAGCTTGCTCCCACCTTCCCTTCCTTACCTTTGTTTTGTCTGTCATCCATGCTTCTTTGAGAATTAACGTTGAAGCTAACCCCAATGCCTTTTTTGGTCTATGGATTCTTTATTCGCACAAAACTAACTAATCAAATGAAAAAAAAAAAAGGAAAGCATCTATGGTACAAGAGCGACCTTCCCTCATCCTTAGAAAAAATAGTATTTCAGGAAGTGCCCATTTACTGGGCCTTTGAAGATCTCTACATCATCTAGATCGTGCAAGATAAATACATTATTGTCTAGAACCTCAACCACCTTAAAAGGGCCAAACCAGAGGTTATTGAACTTGTTAACAACAATTCTTGTCTTGGGCACAAGAATATTCAGGTCTGCAAGTTGCACGAGAAGCGCCCAAGCACAGCACGGAAAAATCTCATTTTAGGCTTCCAAGCAAGTAAACAAGCGAAATTATGTTGTCAACGGCCCAGATTCATCCATAGGAGCAGATCGATGGTTGGCAGGAAATCAGGGTTAGCAGAGTTACACTGGGATTAGCACGATGGGTAGCGTCTATATTGCATGCAAGAAAAGATATTAGTCGTCCATCCAAAGGACGCACGGTGCGAGATCTAGTCATGTTAGCATTTGGGCATTCGAGAGTTTGAAGGGTGAGGGTTTCACATTGTTCTACATCTCAAAACACCGAACCCCAAAACGTCGATAAGTGCCTTTGAAACTAAGCCTATGGTCCTAGCACCTGGTCACGTCAAGCAAGCCTGGTAATGGAGGAAACCCTCTTGTAACATCAAATACCATCTCGATCGTTCCTCTGGAGGACATGCGGTGTACATCCGTGCTTTCACGGTTTGGTCAATCGGGATTTTGAGGAAAATTGCATCATGAACCCCTGGTGCTAGAAATCCTAAAAGAATCGAGACCGTCCATCTGAAGGACACATGGCACAACAGTTGAGCCACGAGTGGGGCCCTTCAGGATTTTCATGTTGAAAGCGTCGAGGTCATCTCAGTCGTTCATCCATCAACGAGGCTTGGGCACATTTAATTTAAAGAGGGCACAGATCTAGACGGTCATGATCCAATCACTCAAATTCACAGACGAGGTTTAATTCCGCACCCCTTCCATCATTCTGGCTTTAACGAGAGGGGGGGTTCTGGAATTGGAGATAATGTATGCGCACATCTAGATGGCCCAAGTCTCGGTGCTTAGATCTACGGTTTGTATTGAATTTCGGACCCCCCCATTGGTTAAAGCCTTTAATGGAGGGGGGGCGGTCCAGAATGGAATTTCACTCTAGCGGGTCCCCTATCTGTACATGGCACGAATATACTGGTCCCATGTCCTCACCGCCTACCATGTGTCCCTTTCACCCAATCACCTCCACCTCAACACCTCCCTCCATTCACTGTCTCCTATCCTCATATCACTTCCACAAAAGCACCCCTCCCCCCCCCCCCCATCCTCGTCAAGCATGCCACATATTCCACCTCTCATCCCGTGAACCGTTCAGCTGGTCCAGGTGGCCCCTCGAGAAGACCTCCATGTCCCCAAAAGGAAGAGTTGACCAGAACCGTTCCTGATCTCAAGAGGGCAATTATTGTAGTTGTTGGAGGTGGTTATACATCGTCTCTGTCATAAATGGAAAGTCTAGCAAAGGACTAAAGTTGGTCGATTCGGTTGCAGCAGGACAGTCCGAAATATGATAGCGTCTGTCATAGGTGCACGATCGACCAGAGTCTGGATGCGTAAACTGTCAAAAGACATGCAGATGCAATGTTTTTAATGCAGCATATTGTTTTTTCTACTGTTGTCATTTTGAGTATATGAAGGCGTTTTTTCCATTTTTGTAAGCATCGATGGTAGAGCGAAGCTCCCGACTGTAAAGTTTTAGTAGATGTCTCTAGTTCTCTGGTTATGCATCTGTATGTAAGATTTCTTGTTTAATGACAAACAATTTTATTATCCCATGTAGTTTTCATCTCATACCGAGGGAGTTCATGATTGACTGATTCACATGAATTATTGCAATTATGTTACGATAAAGGATTTATTGTTGCATTGTTGTATTCTCCGGTTTTTTGCGTTTGAATGTAAGAAGATCTTGCGTTTAGATGTTTTCTCCTACAGTCTATTAGAAACCTGATGTTTACGATAGACCTTTGCAGTTCTCTTATACAAGTCTTCCCCCTACTCACCCTTACTACAACTCACTATCTGAAGTTTATCTAAGACCTCACTTGCCCATGCATGCCTAGCCTAGTTTCGGAGTTAGAACAACATTGTTTTGAGTTAACTTCCATTCGATCACCCATTTTTATAAACAAATCATGACATAAATTGATGGGCATCAGGCTTTGCTCCTGCTGCAATCCAGGAGTTACTTTTGACGCTAACATTTCTAGCGCCATTGCCGGGGACGAAGTTGAATATTTTCCCTGGGATTGAACGACATTGAGCCTCTGATTTTGAAGGTGCATCAAGCATCAGAGCCCTTAAAGATTGCTACTATGCACCTGACGACTCCACTGTGGCGACTCCAAGGTTTACACATCACTTTGTCAGTTGTGGCTACTTTAGCACGCCTAAAAGTTGACCCAAAGGAGCTTTCTCGAGAAGGTTTCAGCAGCTACTTTGTCTGCCTGAGAAGCTTCTTGGGGTAATGACAACGTTAAGATCTGGCCTTTGATGGTGAACAAGGACCAGGCACATTCAAAGCTATAAATATTTCACCTGGCGAATCCATGATTCAAGGATCAATTAGCGACTCCACTGGTTCGATATGGAGAAAATCTTAGCTCAAAGGTTTGTTTTCTGTGACTTTTCTCAGATATTTGGTTTTCCTAATGCACTTCCTGATAGAGACCAATGGGAAAATTTCCTCCCTGAATTTCATGCAACAATTTCGGAGGTACCAGCTGAGCATTTACTGGACTTTCATGAGGTTATTCATCAACTTAATATCATGCATGAAGATGTCCATATTAAGCTCTTCAGTTATTCGTTGAAGGGAGCTACTCTTGAATGGTGTCGATCTCTTCCCGCTGCAAGCATCCACTCTTTAACAAGTTTTCATACAGCTTTCAATTCATTTTGTAAATATTATTTTCCAACTGATTGTTTGTATGAAAACTGTTGTGAGGAGTTTTCTTCGCTTCATGAAGCCTCTGTTGGTCCTGAAGACCATGTCCATGATGAAGCTTTTACTGTGGAGGAAAGCATTTTCCAGGAAAATATAGAGTTTTTGAATGATATTAATTGTGTTAGCCCTAGAACGGAAGCATCTGACATCATATCAGATGCCTCTATTCTTTTAGATGTTCATAACAATCAACATGCCTCTTGTGGAAATTGTGAGTTTATAGAGAAAATGTGGTCCATGGTAGATGACTCACTTGGATATCGGGTTGAAGCAGATGTTCCTAGCAGCTCTACTCATGATGACGAAGACCCTCTCTTTTTAAAAGAGGGGTTAGTTGTGGAAGAGGATTCTTCTCTTTTCCTCTAGGGGGTTTCTCATGATATATTTTTACCTGGGCTTAAAGAGAAAAATATTATGTATGAGAATCCAGAAGCAGTAGGTCCCACTATCCCTGAAATGGACATTTTTGATGGGATCACCATTCAAGAGGAGGATCATAGGGATAAGGGTCAGCCATTTTTTGATGAATATTATAGTGATGATGAGCAAAAAGCTTATCCAACATTTGATCACTATAAAGACATTGACCAACATGACAGTGAGCAGAGCCATCCCATGGTCCCTATTTATGATGAATACAAGTCTGACCTGGGGGAGAGCCATCCAAAAGAGGAGAAAGAACCGGAGGAGCAGAATATTTCCTGTCTAGATCCAGTCAACGAGCAACCACTACCTAAGAGTAGTGAGCCTACGTCAGTTGTCCACCAACCTGTGCTTATCAGAGATATTCAACCACATGTGAACCACTGTATAGCAGAGGAGGCTATCTGTCGCCCATTTTTTGGAATTTTCCACTCATTCTATGACCCTGTCAACAAGTACATGGAGTGGCATTTCCTCTATGCCTTGGAGCCGCCCACCTTCATCTTCACGACAACCCTTGAAGATGAATCAAAGGATGTAACCATTCTGATCTCTTGGTTACATCACATGTTATCCATCATTGACAGAAGGAATGAGCTTCTATTCAGGAAGCTGCTTGAATGGCTATGGTGGAAGTTTTCTTTCACCTAGCCCCATGTAAAGGATTCTGATAGTTTAGGACTGTACATAAATAAGCTCTTTTGAGCATGTATCTTGTTTTGTTTCACTTTTATTTTTCGGCCTGTATTTTCAGCAGGGGGTGTTTTGAGCATGACTCCATAGCCCAATAGCAAGGCACTAGAACTGCAAAATGAGTCCTTAGAGCATCACATGGATGACTCTATCCCCCATGGAGCCTAATTTCAACAACAATTCTTGTCTTGGGCACAAGAATATTCAGGTCAGCAAGTTGCATGAGAAGCGCCCAAGCACAACACGAAAAAATCTCGTTTCAGGCTTCCAAGCAAGTAAATGGGTGAAATTATGTTGTCAATGGCCCAGATTCATCCATAGGAGCAGATCAATGTTCAACGGGAAATCGGGGTTAGTGGAGTTGCACCGGGATTAGCGCGATGGGTAGCATCTATATTTCATGCAAAAAAAGATATCAGTTTTCCATCCAAAGGATGCGTGGCGTGAGATCTAGTCACGTCAGCATTTTGGCATTCGGGAGTTCGAAGGGTGAGGGTTTCATGTCGTTATACATCTTGAAACCCTGAACCCTGAAATGTCGATAAGCGCCTTTGAAGCTAAGCCTATGGTCCTAGCACCTGGTCACGTCAAGCGAGCCTGGTAATGGAGGCAGCCCTATTCTAACATCAAATATCATCTCGATCGTTCCTCTGGAGGACACACAACATACATCCGTGCTTTCACGTTTTGGTTAATCGGGATTTTGAGGAAAATTGCATCGTGAACCCCCGGTGCTAGAAATCCCAAAAGAATTGGGACCGTCCTCCATCTGAAGGACACATGGCACAATAGTTGAGCCACGAGTGGGGCCCTTTGGGATTTTCATGTTGAAAGCGTCGAGGTCATCTCAGCCATTCATCCATCAGCGAGGCTTGGGCACATTTAATTTAAAGAGGGTGCAGATATGGACGATCGTGATCCAGACACTCAAATTCATGGATGAGGTTCAATTCCGTACCCCCTTCATCATTCTGGCTTTAAAGAGAGGGGGGGGTCCGGAATCAGAGATAATGTATGCGCGCATCTGGACAACCCAAGTCTTGGCGCTTAGATCTACGGTCTGTATTGAATTTTGGACCCCCCCATCGGTTAAAGCCTTTAATGGAGGGGGGGGTCCGGAATGGAATTTCACTCTAGCGGGCCCCCTATCTGTACATTGCATGAATATACTAGTCCCAAGTCCTCACTGCCTTCCATGTGTCCCTTTCACCCAGTCACCTCCACCTCAACACCTCCCTCCATTCGTTGTCTCTTGTCCCCGTATCAC
>CBVK0100687187.1:0-11438 GCA_900067695.1 Picea abies | reverse complement strand
GCATAAGAGGGAAAATGGAATCATCTTTGAAGCATACCTACGGGACATATAGGAAGCTATTAGCCAATCATGGAGAATAACACCAAAGGTTGTCGCACGATATGGGGACATCGCTAGCTTCTGGGCTACACGTCAAGCCATGTGGATACAACCAAGGCAGGATCCAGACAAACAGTGACTACCAATGTGCTACTGCATCACAGAAGGTGATATAGACATGGTCATCAGCGAATGGCCTAATGCATGGAGGATCCCATCCATTCCCCAGGAAGTACCGGAAGGACCCGCAGAAGGAGAAGCAATGCAAGTGGAAACACAGCCTCTACAAATCCCAGTTCCTAAGAAACCAAGGAAGGAAAACGAAGGGACAAATCCGATAGGGACCCAAAAGGGGAAGAAATATACCAACGAACAGACGAAACAAGCTAAGGGAGTGTAGGAGACCACCCCAAATCCCATCACATGGGAACCATGGGGAACTAAGAGACTAGTTTTATAGGCAGTAGGCATGTGCAAGTAATCAAAGGCACAATGAGCATCACCGAACTACACGATCACGGAGGAATATGGAGAAATGATCACAAGAATGGTCTAGGATTATCTAGCATAAGACTTCGATCACGCAGCACATCACAGGGATAATCTGCAAAAAGAGCTGGAAGAAATGGGATAGCTCCTCAGGACACTCAGGGAGGCCCAGAGAGAAAGTAGTAGTAGAGGCATAGAGCCTTTGACAACAAAAACCAATGAAAGAGTGGAGGTAGAAGAATGAGACCCAATCCTCCCAATTCCACATGCACATACAACGATCTACATAAAACCAATCATGCTACAAATGGATGAAATAGTGGGACAGACACCATTGAAGGATTTGGACCACATCCAATTGGTCTTGACACGGATGCCATCAAGGGAACTGTACAAATTACAGGTTAGCATCGACCACGAGATACAGTCTCAGGCACATAAAATCTTAGTAGAGCTACAGAAAACAACAAAGCAGCGGGAATCACTGGAAAAAAGTATGAGTGGGCCAAATCCGAAACTCAGGAGGAGACAGAATGCAGGAACGAATTGGAATGAAGAGTGGGAGAAATTTTTGGGAAACTTCCAAGCACTGCGCAAGGAAACGAACTCCAAGCCGCAGAAAATATCGACCAGATTGTGTAGGAAATTGCTCGATACTAGAAGGAGATCGAGGATCTCCGAGACCAGTTGACACCAATGAATCCACCGACAGTAAAGGAGCAAAGGAGGTAGGTAGCAACAACGCAAATACAGGAGATGGAGAAACAGGTTAGCATGGCAGTTGACTTGCTCAACAAAGTAGCGCAACTTTGGACAAGACTGGAGGAGGATCCACAGGTTCAATGCTGGGAAAAGAAAGAGGAAAGGATCAATGTAGCGATCCAAGAACTTAAACAGAGGAAAAATACCATACCAATGCCAGAACGCATAAAGGGGATGCAAGATATGAATAATATGCAGGCATAACTTATCACTGCGCAAACACAGAAATAGGAGTGTCAAGCTCAAATAGAACCATTACACGAACGTGTAGCAGAAGTACTCACACATGTAGAAGCAGATAGAACACAGATGGCATAGACACAGGTAGAATGTGCAGGATTACTGAGCGATGAAGTGGCAATTTAGGTAGTGGATACCATTAAGGAGAAGACCGTGTAGGCACTGATAAAAGTAGCAGAGCTGAGTGAAAAGTTCCAGACGATCACCAAGGAGATCGAGGCAGCTCAGAAAGATATTAGGTGACTCAGGATGAGTCACATGTTAGTGTTGGGGGCCTGTTGGCATCGGTCTGAAGTGGCAAAGAAAGTGTGCACAAAGAAGAATGACAATTGGAAGAGAAATCGTGGGAAAGAAAGAGTGCAAGAGGAAAGCAACAACTGCTAAGAAGCACAACACGTGTGCATGCAAGAAGAAGGTGACAGCTGGAAGGAAGCAAAGCACACATGTAGAGAAGGAAGACCTAAGGACAATAGGGTTAGGTTTTTTGTAAGGCTTTGTGTAGATGTCTGAAGATCCTAATAGATATAAAGATAGATACGCAGGTATCATAGGGTTTTGATTCGCTACTTTTGTAGAGATTGATATGGTATGTAATGGTTTTTTATTAGATGAACTACTTTTGTAAAGAGGTTGAACTAGAGTGGAGAAGATGATGTAGATAGAAGGTTGAGGAGCCTCGTGCGATCTAGTTTGCCTCATACAAAACTTACCCATATGAGGAGAGTTGTAAGTGCATGGCGCGAGAATTGCAGAACTACCATAATAAGAGAGCCAAGAGCCAATTTTTTGTGGACGTAGCCCAGGAGGGGGTGAACCACGGTAATACCTATGTAATTTTGTGGACGTAGCCCAGGAGGGGGTGAACCACGGTAATACCTATGTAATGTGATGAATGCATGAATATCTTTGTCATACTTTTAGTAGTTAAACAATGTGTGTAATGAATGAATGAGTTATATTGCTTGGTTAATTGTTGTTGGGATATCAAGAAAAGATGTGATAAAGGTTAAAATATAAAAGAGAATAGCAGTAGTTCGTAACACAAGTTATAATAAATGGTTTAGAATACAGATCCCATATCTCATACTCAATCCTAGGTTGTAAACACATGAGTCTTATAGCCACCCATTTAAATATATCTCGGGTGAGAGTGCACAGTTCATTCTATGTACTGTGTTGCTTTTTGGTTTACCAGAAGGGCCGATAAATTTAGGCTTTGTTGGTACCCTTAAAGATATGAACCCTGGGTCAACAACGTTGGATGTAGGGAAGAGTAGTTCAATTAAACCAACAGTGTGCCTCCTTATTGGAGTGTTTCAGGGAGTGAAGACAATGCCTACTAACACTTCTCAATATTCTTTTCTTCTCAAGGATCCTGTGACTCCCTTTTTTTCTCGAGTCACTCTCCTTATCCAATTTATTTTTGATTCTTTCCAAGCTCTTCATCAACTTTAAGTTGAATTCACCTTGTTTATCCTAAGCTTTCCTAAGATTTCTTCTATCTTCTCGATGAGTTTGAGCATCTTTCTACAATCGATCAATGATTTTCATCATATGCCCTTCCTTATCTATATCTCCTCCATGTCCATTGGAGTTCGACCCTTCAACTCCCAAATGAACATCCATTCCTTTTGCTTCATTCTTTGAATTGGAAACATTATGTGTCTCTTCTATTTCTTTTCACTTAGTGGCAACTCTAAATGGTTCTGACACTTGTTAAACTTATGAAAATACAATGTCCATACAACCGAAATTTGTCAGGCCATTATTCCTTAACAAATCCACAACATTCAAAAAAAAATATGATTACAGCAAACGTTCAAATTTCTTGAATTTTTCGAGCTCTTCTAGGCTCTGTAACAATTTTAGGCCTTAGCCCCTTTCTCTCAGTTTTTGACCCTATGCGACCATGGTCGTGACCAAGCGCTAGGTCGCAAGGCTCTCTAATCGGGACTTTGAGGTTTTAGGTTTCAAGGTTTCGGGATTTTGGTCCTGGAGGCTCTCACACTCGCTTCCCTCTCCAACTCTCAACTTCCGAACTTCTGACCTTTCTAGCCTCTGAGCCCATAGTACAGTTGTCACCAACCACAGTGGTGACACATGTTTCTCTTAAGAAGGTCCATGTCACGATGCCCTCTGGCCCCACTGCATCTACTTTTTTCTTCGGGACCCACTGGCATGTGGCACACATCCGATGCATCCACGTCCATCCCAGTGACGTCAGTCTGACCCACTACTTTAGCTCTTCGGGCTTTGGGATTTTGTGTGTCAGCACCTCCCACTTCTCCCAAAATTTGAATTCCTGGAATTACCATCTGCCCTTTTGCTTGACCCAACGGTCAAGATATTTTTTCCAAATCTACAGTGTATATATTCTCAGGGTTTCGAAGTGTCTGGTTTCGAGGGTTTGTGCCTCAGTGCACCCCTCTTTTGCCGACAGCCGAACTCCCGAAAGGCTTCTCTTGGCACCTTCTCTAGATCTAACACTTGGAAAGGTTTTTCCCTTCTTTCCAAATAGATCCTACAGCTCCAACACCCCAAGTGTTGAACGCCCTCTCTCTCTCTAGTCAAATACCACACTGACTACGGTTTTATTCTACCGATAACTCTCCTGAGCTTCGTACACGACCAAGTAACCTGTTGGCACTCAGAAACATTCTAAGGTTTGAAATTAGTCCTCCAGACACCATTTCCTCTTGAAACCTTGGGTCCAAAGACCACTTATCTATCCCATCTAGGCTCAACATTGAAACCATGGCTCTGATACCAATTTGTAACGTCCCCGGCCATCACCCCCACAGTCGAGCAACGCTACTATGTAGAACATTTTCATAAATTTATATATAACATGCATATTAACTCTAATTAACAGATTTATGGAAATTTAACCAACAATACAAATTAATCATGTTATTACTGTTAACGTACAGAATTAAATAGAATTAACAACAAATATTATTGCAACAAAATACATGATAATATTACAATCATCACAGACATGCATTTTAATTAAGTACAAAATTAAAACACATAATGATACTTATCTTTGAAACTGCAATACACCACCAACTACGTGCAGACCTTCCACAAACCTCCAATCCTTAGACCACGTTTCTCATCACGCTCAGCAGTGGGTCACCCCCGAGCTGGGACCAAGCTCCACCTAGGGCAAGGAAATCCTATACTAGGCTGAGGTTACAGGAAAACTGCACAGAGCAACCAGAAGGATTCTCTTCAGGAGCCTTCTTACACCCACTACTCATGGACTCTCATTCCCCACATGCATGTTCCACCCAAGAGTATACACCTTCACAAGCATAGTCCGTCGGTGATTCACCTCCCTCTATGGGTCTCAGCAATAGGTTGGATCAGGAATTATCAGAGCTTTGTAGCTAATGATGGACTCTCTTTGGGAGAAAACCACTTCCTAGTAGACTCTCTCACCTAGAGAGAGCTGATCACAGGCCTGACAACCTGCCTCTTCAACCATGGGCCTGACAACCTGATTCTTTAGCTAATTTTGAATCAATTCAACACAGTGAGGATAACAGCAACATCAAATGGTCAACACCACTCGGGAAACAGAAGGCAGCATGATCTAGATTATATTTTGGCACGAAATGAGATCAGAGATATAATAAAGAAATGCACAGAGATATTGCCAGAGAGACAACAATATAATAGAGATATAGTGGAAATAAAATAAGAGTCACAGATATATAGTAATACATGATTTCTATTAACGAAATAAATGTAAATAATGACACTACGGGGTCAAGACTCATAGATAGCATGTCATTTCCACATATATGGTTGGCCCAAGAGAACATCACAGACATCTAGTGGGGAAACATCACATAATACCTCATCCTTGAAGGGTTGGATGTCGTATGACAATCGACACTATTGGTTGACACGAAGATCTCGTCCTTGGCGAAGCCACCCGATGCTGTATGGTTGCGAGTGTGGTCTTGTCGACAATCCAAACTATTTGACAACCTCTGCTAAGATGAGGTTCTTCTGGCTTCCGCTATCAACAATAAAATGTAGTGGGGTCCCCTTCACCCACATATTTGAATGAAAAAGGCGCTCCCCCTCTTCCGGATCTGTTGGTTCTTTTGGTTGAATTGCTATGGTCACGACAATAGCAGTGGGGTCTGTGTCAATGATTTGTCTTTTACCAGTATTTTTAGAATCTGATTCTGAATCAGGATTTGGCTCCTTGTCTTTGATCTCGGCCACCAATGAATGTTTTGAGTGACATTCATCAGTGTTGTGCCAGGGGATTTTGTGAAAATCGCACCATTTTCCAGTGTCCCTCTTTGTCTTCCCGTGACCCTTCTTTTCCTGTGGCTTGGACTGGTTTTTCAGGAGACTGTTTGTTAGGGTTGTCTTTGTCATACTTTGGTTGTTGTGGATTTGCAGACCCAATCTCCCATTTGTTCTGGTGCTTAAATTTATGCTCGATTTTAACAGCATATCGATAGGCAGCACTGAGTGATGAAATGTCTAGGAAATCCATTTCAGTTTGGATGTATCTGTGTAGAGCCCTGCGATATTTCAAAACCAAATGTCGTTCAGAGTCTTTGATACCCAACCTAGTGTGAAAGGTATGGAAGCTATTGTTGAACTCTGGAACTGATTGGCCCCTCTCTTGCCATAGTGTGGTCCATCTCATGTACTGGTCCTCATAGTTTCCAACAGGGTAATACTATTCCTTTGTCGCATCCACAAAAAAATCCCAAGTGGGCTCGATCCCATATATTCCAGACTCCTCTGTGGAAATATTCTCCCAGTAAGTTTCCCACCAATTTTTTACATGGGGGAGAGCCTTAAGGAGTGTGAAGGTGATCTTTTCCTTGTCGAAAAAATTATGAATAGAGAAATAACCTTCTAGCAAATTTAACCATTTATCTAGGGCATCTGCATCTATTTGAACTTCAAATACAGGAATATCAAAATTAACCTGTACCTTGAAAGGTGAGGTGCCTCCAAAGTGGTTGCTTGATGAAGATGTGCTTGATGCTATCAGTAGGCATTGAAGGATGTGGGAAAAATTCTCCATCATTTCATCCCTCTGTTGCGTGAGAGCTTACTCAAGAAACAGACTGATAGGATCGTCTGCTCCGTCATTTTTATTTTCTTCTACCATTGAGGGTTTCTTGGGTGTGCGATAGAGATTGTCCTCAAGAGAGACAAGCTCGAGACCCAACTTGCTATACTCAAACCTCGTTGGGGACATGCACTGAAAACGATCAAGAGTAGCCTGCTCTGATACCACTGATCCGGATTATATTTTGGCACAAAATGAGACTGGAGATATAATAAAGAAATGCATAGAGATATTGCAAGAGAGACAACAATATAACAGAGATATAGTAGAAAGAAAACAAGAGTCACAGATATACAGTAATACACGATTTCTATTAACGAAATAAATGTACAGAGACTGTAAAATACAGAGTGAAAGACTCGTTAGAATGGTGGTAACTTATCTCTGAGAAGAGATTTGATGGCTACTCACATCCGTGAGAAGATGATTATTACAATGAGGCTCTAAGGGCCTTTTTAACATAAGTAAAATCCAAAACCCTAACCCTGGAAGATGAAAATCCAAAAGGTTTGTGGGCCTCGATGGGGGTAGTTGATACGTCAACTTCCCAGGGGCGTAACTTTTTCATACGATCTCCATTTGGAGTGATCAATAGCTCGTTGGAAAGATATATCCGAGAACTACAACTTTTGGGTGAGAAACATGATCTATGATCCATATTGCTCCCTGTTTTCTCAAAAAACATCATTTAGGGCCTCAAAATGGCCCTGGAAGTTAAAAACTACTAAAAATAGTAAATTACCAAAATTGCCAGAAACATGTTTTGGGCCAGTTGGAGAAGGTGGGTGGCCACCGATATCCACCTAGATCATAGAAACCCAAATACAGTTTGGGTATGGACTCGACTCTGCAAGAGTGTATAGACTCGGCTCACAGGATACACAGGTGACACGGCTCAATCCACGGGTTTGTGAAATAGATCCAACACCACTTGGGAAACAAAAGGAAGCAACCCAAAGACATTTTGGGTATGAACTCGACTCTGCAAGAGAGGATAGGCTCGGATCACAGGATACACAGGTGACACAGCTCAATCCATGGGTTTGTGACACAGCTCAATCAACGCAAAGGTAGAAAACAGACTCAAGTGGTTCAGACGGTAGAAAATGAAAACAGACCACTAAGACAATGCATGGTTCAGGTAACACCAGTTTTAGAGTTATGTGACCATGAATCAACGTAGAGATCAGATGCATAGTAACACGGTTCAGACAAACGGATGCAAGAATGGAGGACCAACCCCCAACTCAGCTGACACTTCGGTTTTTAACCGCATGCACCCAGGTTGACACTTGTGTTCCTGGAGATGCATGTCTTCCCTTTTCCACATGTTGGAGTTGCATGCGTTGCCTCTCCTAGGACTTAAGATAAAAACATGCATTTCACATAACTTTTGTAATAATAATAAAATATTATTCTCAAGGACTTAAGCCCCTAATCTTAGCCCCTCTTTCTAAACTTTCATCCCCTTTTTCCCTCACCCGCCCTATGGAATCTTATTCCCCCATCACTCTTTCTTCATGGTCGGTCTGCATGCAGCGATGTTTAATCTTTATTAATGTTCTGCATATTACATATACAAAAATAGGCTCATGGCCTTTAACACTTAGGCTCTCTGGCCTAATAAACACATAAGCCCACCAGATTATCAATACTTGGCTCACCATCCTACAAAACATGATTTACAATTCATAAACATGATTTCACCATCCTACAAAACATGATTTACAATTCATAAACATGATTACAATAGGGCTCGTCCTTGGGGATATTACACATATGATCTCTTTAGACTAGGTTGTCCATGAAATATGATGAAGTATGCACAATAGAACCTCCATGTGGCACTTTTCGATCATCCAAGGTAGAATAAATAGTAGAATACCGAGTAGGTGTCCTCCTCAAGTGAACATCCTCAACAAATGGTATGAAAAATAGTGAAAAGTAGTTCCTTCAAGTGGACGTACTACTCTTCATCATTAAAAGAGATGAAAAGATGCCTCAAAAGGTTGAGTTCTCAAGAGTAAATTCAACAAGGCTCAAGCTCTAAGGTGTATTAAACCCAAAATATGTGCAACAAACCCTCCAAGTAGCACATATGGCTCCAAAAATAACAACCATCCACAAATAAAGGAAATTGTAATGGATCTCACAAAATTAGGTTGACCATCATAGAATAGACATCATAGATCAAATTTCAAACCAAAAAAACACTCCAATATCCTCTGCATTCATAGGGGATCTACCTCTAATGATAAAGTGGCTTCAAATCATGTGAATTTCCTTGACATGTGTGTAAGAAGAGGGGCACTCCATGATAACGTAGTGTAAGAGATTTAGCAATGAATTCCATCTATGAAACATGCAACCCTGAATTACCATGGAGGAATGGAGTGTTCCATGAGAACGAGTGTCTATCCATTAAAGTATCACTATGGGTTCATGATAGACACATCAAACCCCAAGGATTCTCTCATCAAAGTTCCATGTCACAAATCCTCATGCATAGGTTGAAAACCATCTAAATCATGTGCCAAAGTGCCAATACCACTTATAATGAAGAAATATCATCATGTGAAACCTACGACCAGGATCCTCCAATGCTCTATGCAAGTTCATTGTTCCCAATGCAAGCCACAATGCCCTAGTAAATATCATAATTCCCAAGGAAATGTTGCAACACTCAAGGTGAGGAACACAATTCCCTAGGAAACACTTATCATGATTCCCAAGGTAGCCAATCTTCCTCGAAACCTAAAAAGTGTTATTTTCATGAATTCAACCATGAAAAATGAAGTACTCTTCAAATATAAGTGTCCAAACCATGCCAAGTTATCCTTCAAAACCCCAAGTCACCCCATCAAACATCAAATAATGTGCATAAAATCCACATGGAAAGAGAGGGGGGACTTTGTGAAAGTAGATATCTATTGAATCAAGCATCATTAGAGGAGAAAAATAAGCATGCACATTAGTAGGGTGCTCCTTGACGAGAACAAAATATCATCATGTAAAAACAATGTCATCATTAGGGTTTCATACAAGTGAATGAGGAAGTTAGCACCAGCATCAACCAAGAGGATCCATCAAGACAAGGAATGTAGTATGAAGACAAGAGAATCAATATCTAGACCATCCATCAGTAACAAGGAGTGTAACAATACTATCCATATGAGTATCAAGTGTGACCATGAAGGGAAAAAATGAGAAGCAAGAAAATCAATCACATGATCCACTAAATCAACATCTCATGAAACATCAATAAGAAGTAAAAGGATCCACAATCATCACCATGCACTACCAAGTTGTACTATTTCCAAGAAAAAAAGTAGAAGGTCAATCAACATCCATGTGAGTTACCCCTAAAATCTCTAACATGTGATGAGAATCACATAGTTACCTCTCATACAATATGAGGGGTAACAAGTTCCAATATTATTTATATTAGTTAGATTGAACCATATATGACTCAACGTAGTATGAATGTTCATTACAAATGGGATCCATTATGTGCATTATTTTATTTGAAGTAGCATGTGATAATATAGCTAACGCATTTGTTCAGACTATGACCCCTAGATGACATTTGTAGGTCCAAATATTGAAAAAATAATGTCAATTAGTACCATCATTGATGTTTCACCAATACTTCAAATTCATATGAAACACACTCCATGCACACCTCTAGAGATTGATATATTGATTTCATAAAATGCAGTATGGTTACAATGTGAATATCATTGTGTTTTGATTGACGTCCCTTTTTGAATGAGGTCCTAGTACTTTGTTCTCAACAACATGGCACTCTAATTGTTGTCTACTCATATTCATCATTGGAGATTGATAAAAGATAATAAGAAGATAAAGAAGATGAAAGGAAGGAATTTTACGATGCATTTCCCAAAAAAGTGCCAAAGTGACAAATGGAATATGTAGTCCTTAGTTAGACCTTTCCAACGAGGTATAGAACACCCCAAATGGAGATAATATGAAAACCTTATTCCCATGGTAAGTTGACGTACCAACTACCCCCATCGGGGCTCACAAACCTTTCAACATTTCATCTTCAGGGGTTAGGGTTTTGTATTTTATTTATGTTAGAAAGGCCTCTAGAGCCTCATTGAAAACATCCTCATCTTCTTGCAAATGAGCATAGCCATCACATCTCTTCTCAGAGATAAGATGCCACCATTCTAGCGAGTCATTCACTCTATAATTTTACAATTTTTGTACATTCCCTCATTAATAAAAAAATTGTGCATTATTGTATCTCTTTGTTTATTTCAATATTTTTGTGTATCTCACAATATCTATGTATATTTCATTGTTATATCTCCGCCTTCATTTCATTCTCAAAATAAATCCATATCAGTGGTATCATAGCAGGATACTCCTTTTCGTTTCTTGTGCTTGTCCCCAACAAGGTCAAGATATAGAGACTTGGGTCTCAAGATAGTTTCCCTTGAGGATAACCACTCTTTCCATCCCAAGAAGACTCTCATGGGGGAAGAGAATAGGAATGAGGGAGAATAAGATCCCATCAAGTTGTTTCTCATGGAAGCCCTCACACAACAGAGGAACTAGCTGTTGGAGATTGTTTCCCAAAACCTTCAACGATTATCGACAATAAAAAGAACGCCTTCATCAAGAAGTCACTTTGGAGACGCTACTGTTGGAGTTACTTCACACACACCTAGGATTTATTTTTCCTAAGTTTTTTCCTTGTTTATTAGTCATAATTAGTTATTATCCAATCTCTTATATTTTAGGGGAGAATATTCCACTTGGAGAATAT
>CBVK0100687167.1:0-11954 GCA_900067695.1 Picea abies | reverse complement strand
CAAGCGTCATCCAAAACGCGTGCAGATTTATGGGGGGGTTCTCACCATTCTAACCGTTCGAACATTCTCACCATTGGGACCATTCTCAGAGGATTCTCACTATTCGAACCAGGTTGGCCATCCATTACCCCGATTAACCAGTGCACCTAGCAAGCACAAAGTAACCTTGGAACGTCATTGTGGAATTATTGAAACACCCCAAACTTCTGCAACAAGCCGAATGGATACCCTCGCTACACCAGTACCCTGGGGGTGGCCTATGTTTTGTCTTGTCAGTATCATTCCCCATGCCCAGTTTTTGTTGCTACCATCACCATGCATGTGTGTTGAGGGGCAGGGGTGAAAAAGCGGGTTGTCAGGCTCGTGAATAGAAGAAGCAGGTTTTTGGGCCTGTGAGCAACTCTCTCCAGGTGAAAGAGTGTGTTGAGGAAGTGAGTACTCCTGGAGGGAGTCCAGTAGCATCTATAGAGCTCTGAGAATTCATGATCCGGCCCGTTGCTGAAGCCCAAGGAAAGGGAGGGGTAGCAACCGATGGACTCTGTGATAGTGAAGGTGTACACTCCTGAGGTGGGACAGGCATGTGGGGAATGAGACTCTGTGAGTTATGGGCGTAAGTGGCTCCTTGGACGAAATCCTTCATGTTTTACTGTGCAACTCCATGTTGTCTCTGCCTAGCCTAGGAATCCCTTTCCCGATGGAGTTTAGTCCCAGCTCGAGGGTGACCCACTGCTAAGAATGATGAGCAGCGTGATCTAAGGTTGGGAGGTTCGTGGAAGCTCTGCACGCAGTTGGTGTACTTCAATTAAAAGATAAGTACTAATCATTTGTTCATTTACATGTTGTGTATGTGTACATGCTATAATGATGAGTATTGCATGTATATGTTGTTATATTTATGGGTTTTCCTGTGAATATTGTATGCATGCTTTTACTGTTATTTCTACATTATGTTGTGTGATAGCAGAATGTAAATTATCTGTAAATTTTGTATGTGTTATTGTCGCCTCCGCATTAATCTATGTATGAACAAAATGTTTGTCAGGTTGAAAATTGCAATATATATATATATATATGCGAGCATGAGCATTATCTGGAGTAGCATGGCCCGGTGTGGGTGGCCGGGGATGATACAAATTGGATTCATAGCAAAAAGATGTTTACTCTGTGACGTGGCCCAGAGTGTTGGTGGATCCGGGGACGTTACAAATTGGTATCAGAGCAAATGGTTTCAACACTGAGCCTAGATGGGTCGTGTAAGTGATTAATGAAACAAAGGTTTCAGAGTGAATTGTTTTCGAGAGGGACAAATGTCAAAATTCGGAGCGTTCTTGAGTGTCAGGAAGGCACCGTGTGAACACTTGGGTTGTGTTCAGAAGCCCGGGAGGTATAGCAGCTCATGGAATGGAAACAGAGAAAGAAGCCACCACAACCGTGGTGTTGGGCTGCGAGGTTTGAAATTGGGCCGTAGGATCTATTCGTGAGAAGGTAGACCCTTCACAATCGTCAAATCTGGAAAAAGGTGCATAAGAGTTAACCTCCAAGTCTTTCGGACTTCGTGACTTCGACGAAGTTTATGTGTTATAAAGCAAAAAGGGGCCGAACCACGAAATTATGAAGCCCGGAGTGGATCTACACCGTAGATCCAAGGAGAAGTGCTTGACCGTTGGATCGGTCGAAGATGGATCAAAGTCGTTAGATCGAGTCAAGAGCAAGAAGTAAGGTGCAGTGGTGAGGGACAGATCCCGGTCGTCAAATCTGCACGCAAGTAGTTGTGAGTCGTAGATCTCATAGTAGTTCGGAAGTTCGGCACTTCAAGAGCATTGGAGTGTGCTAGAGTGAAAACTCTCGAAGTCCCGAAGTCTGGAGTTAATCCGGACCGTTCATCAAAAAGGACACATGTCAACAGATTGGCCTGTTCAGGAGTTCAACGTTCAAGAGAATTGGAGTGTGCAAGTGTAAATCTTCCAAAGCCCGAGGTCTCGAAGTGACGTGGCCTGCTAACGTCACCCGAGATGACGTGAACAAACAGCCTGTGTGCCACGTGTCAATGAGTTAAGAACCTTTGGAAGATAGAAATGCCAGTTAGAACGTGACACGTGTCACCCGTCATATAAGGCCACATGTCCACTTCTAGTATTTCACCACATGACACTCCTCTCGAGCATGGGTAGTGGGGCCTCAAATGAATACATAAAATAGTTAAAACCTTGGCGAAGAATTTAACTAGACTGGGCCCACGATAACTTGACCCCATTAGACGCATGGCACCAGATCGTGAAGTCTAGGGACTTGACACTCCGAAAGAAATGGTTCATGATTGAGTGGGAGGAAGAAATCCTCTAAAGTCTCGGAACCCCAAAGCTCTGAAGTCCCGAAGCCCTGAAGCCCGAAGACGAAGGGTCAGAGTTAATCTCGACCATTGATCGGGAAATGACACTTGGCAACAAATGCAGCAGTCCGGAGACTTGGCACTCTGGAAGGATTGAGAGTATGGACAGTTTGGAATTCTCGAAGCCCAGAGTTCTATAGTAAATATCAACCGTAGGATGCTAAGAAGCCATGGACCATTGATCCACCCCACTTCGCAAGTTCGCCAATTCGACACTCTGAGAGATTTGTTTTGATGTGCTTTGGAAACCGCTGAAGCCCAGAGTCCCGAAACACCTATCCACCGTAGATCTTAACAGAGAATGTGGACCATATATCCACCGTCCTCCATGAAATCGTCAATCAAGGTTATGCGATGTTTGTGATGTGTAGAAAAGGAAAACCTCTAAAGTTCCAGAGCCCCGAAGTTTCAAGGCTTTGGATAAGCGCCCAACTATTAGCACTTGGTCATAGTCGTGGTCACATGCAAATTAAGGGTTGAAGAAAAAGGGGCTAGCACCCAAAAGTGAATTGTAGAACAGAACAGGGCTCGGAGATAGAACCATGGGGATCCTTGATCAACTAAAGACCCGCAGAAAATGGAGTTTGATATTCTTTTGTTGAATCAGATTATTTAAGCTATTCTGGAAAATTATTAAGTCTAATAGCCTAATAAAATTCGGTTGACTGCACATTTTGCAGAGTTAACAATTGTCAGAACCTGACCAAATTGTTACATAGTGCAAAGAAATGGAGGAGGCACGGGATGCTTACAGTCCAGAGGATGATGTTAGAGGAATGGATGTCCATTTGGGAGTTGAAGGGACAAACTCCAATGGGCATAGGGAAGAAATAGATAAAGACATGAGCATGATGAAAATCATTAAAAATTTGCAAAAAGATGTCCAAATTCACCAGGGAGATAACGAAAGGCTTAAGAGAGTCAAGGAACAATAGGAAGACTTCAATATGAAGCTAATGTGAAGCCTGGAAAGAATTGAAAAGAAGTTGAATAAAGAAAGTGAATCTGGCCAATCAAGAAGCCATAGGTTCCCTGATGAGGAAAGAAGAGAAAGAAGTGGTAAAAGACGTCACCAACACTCCCAAAAGCATTCCAATAGGAGAGCACAAAGTAGCTCAAGTCCATCCCCTGTCAGGAAACATAGGAGGTCTGGGGTGGATGAGTTGAAAGGAGAAATGAATAAGATCAAACCTCCTACTTTTGATGGAAAGCACCAGAGAAATGAAAAGGTTGAGACATGGTTAATTGGCATGAGAAAATATTTCCAATTGCATAATTATTCTTCTCATGCAGAAAGAAGAACTGCAATCTATCAACTGAAAGGAAAGGCATCCGTGTAGTGGGATCAGCTTGTGCAAGTCCAGCACGTCAGAGAGAAGGATGTCACATGGAAAGAATTCAAGAAACATTTTGAAAAGAAGTATTTAACCAAGAGATACTATGACAAAAAGATGAAAAAGTTCTTTGAACTTAAATTGGGCAGCATAACTATAGATAAATATGAAAGGAGATTTCTAGAGTTGTTGAAGTGCGTCCCTTTCATTAAGGAGGAGACAATCAAGATTCATAGGGATCTGAGTGGGCTGCCATATTTTATCAGTGACAAAATCCAATATGATGATCCCAAGACTCTGGAAGAAACTACAAGGAGAAAAAAATGTTGATATGATCAGCGTAAAGGAAATCCTACTTTCCAAAGAGCTTGGGAAGACAAAAGGAAGTTTAAGTAGCAGAAGCAAAAGGGGAGCAAGCCACCATTTTTTAGAAATAGTACTCAAGGACATCCAGTTTTGAAGGAGCCCAGGATGGTTGAAGTAGATGGGCAAAGGCCAAGGCAGACACGTATGCAATGTTGAGGCTGTAATGGAGATCATAAGTATAGAGATTTCCCTCACAGAAAGAACAGGGTGAGAGTTGTTTACCATGTTCAGCAAGCAAAAATAATGGAGGACATGGGCAGAAGAGTACCTAGGATCTATGCAGCCCTGGACAATAAGCAAGTTGAGTTTCAATCACACATGATTGAAGTTGAAAGTATGATCAATAACCATGCCTTTACTATTTTAATTAATTCGGGGGCTAGGTATAGCTATATAGATCCTAAGGTAGTGGAAAGATTTCAATTACCAAGAAGCAAGCATGGGAAATCTTGGCTAGTGCAATTGGCTATAGGAGCCAAGAGAAAGGTTGTTGAGTTGGTTAAATCATGTCCAGTGAGCATGAATGGACCGAGTGCCCAGGCAGATTTGAACCTCTTGCATTTGGGATCATACGATTGCCTAATTGGTATGGATTGGTTGGACCAACACCATGCCATATTAGATCGTCATAACAAGGCATTCACTTGCTTGGATGAGGAAGGAAATTGGAGAGCAGTCCAAGGAATTCTCAGGGCAGTTATTGTCTGAGAAATCTCAGCAATGCAGCTAAAGAAGTGTTATAGGAAGGGTTGCCAAATATTTGCAACCCATATAGGAGAAGCATCTAAGGATAGGGTGCCAAATCTGGAGGATCATGCAATCCTGGAAGATTTTGAAGATGTGTTCAAGGAGATATCAAGACTACCCCCAAAGACAGATATTGATTTCTCTATAAATTTAATGCCTGGAGCAGCTCCAGTATCAAAGACTCCTTACATAATGAGTACACCAGAACTGAAGGTACTGCAAATGCAGCTTGAAGAACTTTTAAAGAAGGGGTACATATGCCCAAGTGTCACCTTGGGGTGCCCCGGTGTTATTTGTGAAGAAGAAAGATGGGACCTTGAGATTGTGCATTGACTTCAAGTCGTTAAATAAAGTAACTATAAAGAGCAAGTATCCTCTACCCAGGATTGATGATCTCTTCGATTAGTTGAAGAATGCAAGGATATTTTCAAAGATAGATCTGAGGTCGTGATGCCATCAGGTAAGGATTAAAGAGGAAAACATTGGCAAGACCGCCTTCAGGACAAGGTATGGTTATTATGAGTTCACAGTGGTGCCATTTGGGTTATCAAATGCACCAGTTGTTTTCATGTACTTAATGAATGGTGTTTTCCAGGAATATTTAGACAAGTTTGTCATTGTCTTTTTGGATGACATCCTTGTATATTCCAAGTCGGAAGAAAAACATGAGCATCATTTGAGGATGGTGTTGCAAGTGCTAAGAGAGCATCAACTGTATGCCAAATTGAGCAAGTGTTCATTTTATCAAAACAGAATTCACTATTTGAGACATATCATATCTGAAAAAGGGATAGCAGTGGACCCTGAAAAGATTGAGGCCATTAAAAGGTGAACAACACCTAAAAATGTAACAGAAGTCAGATCCTTCATGGATCTAGCTGGCTACTACAGAAAAATCATTGCAGGGTTTTCGAGAATAGCTCATCCCATCACTTCCTTGCAAAGGAAGGGGAAGAAGTTTCAATGGACAGTAGAATGTGAAATAAACTTCCAGCGATTGAAGTAGTTGTTAACCAGTGCTCCAATTCTGAAGATTGCAGATCTGGATGAAGCGTTTGTGGTTTGCATAGATGCATGCAAAGAAGGACTAGGTGGAGTCCTCACCCAAAATGGGTTTGTGATATGTTTTGAAACCAAGAAATTGAAAGAGCATGAAAGGCTCTATGCCACTCATGATTTGGAATTGGTAATCATAGTGCACGCCTTAAAGAAATGGAGACACTACCTCATGGGAAGAAGGTTTGAGCTACGAACAGACTATAATGGTCTAAAATATTTGTTTGACCATACTACTTTGAATGCTAGGCAGAGTAGATGGTTGGAATTCCTCTGTGAATATGACTTTGATATCAAGCACATCAAAGGAAAGAAGAACAAAGTGGTTGATGCATTCAGCACGAGAGTGCAAAAACTGCATGCTACATCCATTAGCATGTATCAGACGGATCTTAAAGGCGGAATTTCTGAGGTTGCAAAAGTTGATTTGCAGTACATGGAATTGGTAACTAAATTGCAGCAAGGTAAAATGCAGCATAACGCTGAAGATTGTGAATTGAGAATTGATGGAATTCTCTTGTACAAAAATAGAGTTTATGTACCCAGTTCTCACAAATTGAGGAGTATGATCTTGAGAGAGATGCATAATGTGTCTTATGCTGGACACTCAAAATATCATAAAACAGTTTCAGCAGTCAAGAGTCATTACTACTGGCCAGGCATGAAGAAAGAAATTGTAGAATACATCGTCAGATGTATGGAGTGTCAAAGGGTCTAAGTTGAGCATAGACACCCCTCTGGGTTGCTACAACCATTACCCATTCCTGAGTGGAAGTGGGAAGTGGTGACAATGGATTTCATCACAGGATTACCCACAACAAACAGGCAACATGATTCCATCATGGTGGTGGTGGATAAGCTTACTAAAGCTGTCCATTTTATTCCATTGAAGACTACTCACAAGGCATCTAATGTTGTTGATATTTATATGAGGGAAATAGCACGATTGCACGTTATACCCAAAGACAATTGTGTCTGACAGAGACCGAAAATTTACCTCAAGTTTTGGAAAGGATTATTCAAAGAGTTCAGAACGAACCTGAACTTCAGCACAGCTTATCATCCTAAGTCTGATGGACAAATAGAAAAAATAAATCAAGTGATAGAAGATATGTTAAGAATGTATGTGATGGACAAACCATCCAGATGGGAAGACTACCTACATTTGGTAGAGTTTGCTTACAACAATGGGTACCAAGCATCACTGAAGATGAACCCATTTGAGGCACTTTATGGTAAAAAGTGCAACACCCCAGTAAACTGAGACAACCTAGCTGATAGAGCAATGGTTGGGTCAGAATTGTTCAAAGAAATGGAAGAGCAAATGCTGAAGATTAAACAAAATTTGAAGGTTGCCCAAGATAGGGATAAAAGCTATTCTAACAAAGGCAGAACCCACGAGGAATTTAAAGTGGGTGATCATGTTTTCTTGAAGGTGAAAGCCAACAAAAATTCTCTGAAGTTAGGAAACTGTTCCAAGTTGGCAGCCAGATATTGTGGATCGTTTGAAATTCTAGAAAGAATTGGACCAGTAGCTTATATGCTTGCATTGCCTACATGCATGACTATTCATAATGTATTTCATGTCTCATTGCTTAAGAAATATATACTTGATGTTAATCATGTGATTGATTGGAATGTGATTCAGGTAGAGCAAGAAGGTGTTTTACAAGTACATTCGGTGTGCATACTAGACAGGAAAAGCAAGCCGCATCGGAATCGAGCCATAAGGCTTGTAAAGGTCCAGTGAACCTGGTACAGTCCTGAGGACGCAACATGGGAGCACGAAGATGCTCTACGGACGAAATACACGCATTTTTTTTAAGATTTTGGAAATCTTGTTGATGTTGTGTAAAAATAAGGGGAGGCAATTGTAATACCCCAAGACTGAGCCCCGATTGTAATTATGAATGTAACATGTTTTGTACACTGGTGAGCCAAGTATTTATAAGCTAGTAGGCTTATGTGTTGATTAGGTCGGGAGCCTATATGTTAAAGGCAAGGACCTGTTTTGTACATGTAAATATTCATATTATTAATATAACATCACTGCGTGTAAACCGACCACGAAGAAAGAGTATGGGGCACAGAACTCCACTAGGCTAGGAAAAGAAGGAGGCTAAGAGATTGAGGAAAAATGGCTAAGCTTAAGATCCTAATAGAATAATATATTATTATTCTAAAAGCTGTAAAGAAGATATTAATTTATCCTAAGTTCCTTTAGGAAGGGGAATGAGTTCCAAGTGGGGGGAGAGGGGGCATGCTCCTGGAGAGCCAAGTGTCATCCAAAACGCATGCAGATTTATGGGGGGGATTCTCACCACTCTGATCGTTTGGACATTCTCACCATTGGGACCATTCTCTAAGGATTCTCACCATTCGAACCAGGTTGGCCATCCATTACCCCGATTAACCAGTGCACCCAACAAGCACACAATAACCCTAGAACGCCATTGTGGAATTACTGAAACACCCTGAACCTCTGCAACAAGCCGAATGGATACCCTTGTTGCACCAGTACCTTGAGAGTGGCATGTGTTTTCCCCGCGCCCAGTTTTTGTTGATGCCATCAACATGCCCGTGTGTTGAGGAGCGAGAGTGAAGAAGCGGGTTGTCAGGTCCGTGGATAGAAGCAGGAGGTTGTCAGGCCTGTGAGTAACTCTCTCCTAGTGAGAGAGATAGTGTATTGAAAAAGTCAACTCTCCTGGAGAAAGTCCAGTAGCAGCTACATAGCTCTAAGAATTCTTCATCTGGCTTGTTGCTGAAGTCGAAGGAAAGAGAAGTGTAGCAGCCGATGGACTCTGTGACAGTGAAAGTGTACACCCCTGGGATGGGACAAGCATGTGGGGAATGAGACTCTGAGTTGTGGTCGTAAGTGGCTCCTTGGAGGAAATCCTTCTTGTTGTACTGTGCAACTTCATGTTGTCCATGCCTAACCTAGGAATCCATTGCCCGGTGGAGTTTAGTCCCAGCTCGGGGGTGACCCACTACTGAGAGTGATGAGCAGCACACAGTTGGTGTACTTCAATTAAAAGATAAGTATCAATCATTTGTTCATTTACATGTTGTGTATTTGTACATGCTATAATGATGAGTATTGCATGTATACATTGTTATATTTGTGGGTTTGTCAGTGAATATTGTATGCATGATTTTACTGTTATTTCTCCATTATGTTGTGTGATAACAAAATGTAAATCATCTGTAAGTTTTGTATGTGTTATTGTCGCTTCCACATTAATCTATGTATGAACAGAATGTTTATGTCGGGTTGAAAATTGCACTATATATATATATATATATATATATATATATATATATATATATATATATATGTTATTGTCGCTTCCACATTAATCTATGTATGAACAAAATGTTTATGTCGGGTTGAAAATTGCACTTCCACATTAATCTATGTATGAACAGAATGTTTATATATATTCGAGCATGAACGTTATTTGGAGTATAGCATGGCCCGACCTGGGATGATACAAATTGGATTCAGAGTAGAAAGATGTTTACTCCGTGACATGGCCAGGCGTGTCGGTGGATCTGGGGACATTACAAGCACGACAAGAGACCACGCATCATCTCAACTCATACCTAAGGAGTATGACACACCCATCACATGAGCTCTCTCACAGATCATCTCAACTCAATCCAAAGGAGAACGACCTGGAGAATGTCTCATGAAGTTGCAATCAACAAGAAGTAGCATGTACTAAACTGTCCTTAGAGCAACCCACGTATATGTGTTGCATATTTGTGGTGCATACAAGTTCCAAAAAAGTGTTTTTTATAAGGTCTCAAGGAGGTATGGGGAATAGTTGTCTACAAGTAGAATGGGAACTAGGCCAATAAGAGCATCAATGCTTCAATGGCAACAATTGACACAATTACAATTCCAAACAAAACCACCTACAATTCAAATGGGGGAAACATAAACATGTCAAGTCCTCGCTAAATCATTAGAGAATAAATAAAAAAAGATGCTCTGCAAAATAATGATAATATTAAAAATATTATTACATTTAAATTTAAGAACAAATTGTTGTGCAATAAAAAACTAGAAGATAAAAGAAAATTAAGATACTATAAGGAGGTGATCAACCTTAATTTAGAAGATCAAAAGTATGCATGTGTTTGGACTAGTGTAAAGAAAAAAATCAACATTACTAAAATAAGAACAAACTCTCAAGAACTCCATAGTGAAATAGGGTGGTGAACAATTCCTAAAACATCATAGGCCGAAGCAATTTGTCATCTTTGTAACACAAAGAAGGTCAAAAATGAAAAGCATGCTACCTTAGAATGTCCTGTGTACACCTTGAAAAGCATGAAAAAGCATCTTTCTCGAGATTGTCTAGTGATAGTGATAATGGGGGCCATCTTGTCACAAAAAAACAAGAATTAATGTAAGGGAAAAAAAATACGTGTTTTACCATTGTTTACACATGCATGGCATCCAAATATGACAAATGCAAAAGGCATTGTCTAATTGTTCTACATTTTTTTCCCTCCTCGCCAGAATCTGACGACATAAATCTACACGAAATCACAATTTTTTGTTGTTCAAATTGCATTTATGAATGCAAAAATGGATTCAACGTGCTGAGAAACCCCTGGGGCACTCGGATTATACAGAATTCACCACTCAAATCTGCAGATCCAACAATTTCTTGCCAGATTTCGGACAAATATCCCCAAAAAATATGCCCGAAAAAGAGCAAACACATAGATTTGGCATATTTTTGCATCAGAGCAAAGTGCATTCTCTAGTGCAAGGGGCGTTGAAGGTAAACCATTAGCGCTTCTTATGTGTCCCTATGTGTGCATGTAATAGTGCATTAAATATTTGCAATGTGTTGGACACATTGATTATGGTCACTAACACGGGGCCCATCTAAATGATGTGTCACTTGAAGTTGTTAATCTCAAGACTGTACATATTCACTCTGAAGCTCAAGGGTGCGTATCTTGACTTCCAAGTATTGGAACTCAAATCTGCAAACTTCCAAGTATTGGAACTCAAAATCTGCAACCTCCATCAAGACGACCTCAAAGGTGCATCTCAAACCAAGGTAGATGGGTTTGTGCTCCTTAATATTTATCAAAGTACTTTCCACTGATGTTGCAGAAAAACTTAAAGCCTCTTGCAAACTTCAAAATATTTTTGTACATACTATCATGTACAAAATTGTATGCCAAAATTAGAAACTAGTTCCCTACAATTGAGCCATGTATCACTTTTAATCCATTTAAACATTACTGCACTTTCAATGGGGCCTTTGTTAGTTGGTCATGCAAGAGTGGTGTTATTCCCCTCACCAAGGTTCAAGGCCCCTTAGAGGCATATTCAACTCTTCATGGACCAGCGCTGCCCATATAAGAGAGCCACAAGTGGTTTGGGTCAAGTGCAAGTCCAAGGAGAATTTGGCAGTATGCCACAAGTGGTTTGGGTCAAGTGCAAGTCCAAGGAGAATTTGGCAGTATAGATTCCCAACTTGCAGCAGCTTGGCCAAAGGATTGTTTTCACAAGTCCACTTGGTCATGTTGACGAGAAACATGTATCCAAAAACATCTCCGCACAAAAAATTAAAAAGCGTTTACCAAATCAGAAAAAAAATATTGGTTCTCACCATAAGCGAAGGAGTGCACTATTACCAGCCAACCGCCTAATGACCATTACAACTCTAATAAAATACTACTCTGACCAACCTGAGGCTAAGGACATTTGAATTGGCAACTTGCCATCCCATAAATATAACATTAATGGTAAATAACCTTAAAATAGCCAATGGTTGACTCCATAACAATTAACAACCGGTGAGTCAAAATATTTTTGTACATACTATCATGTACAAAATTGTGTGCCAAAATTAGAAACTAGTTCCCTACAATTGAGCCATGTATCACTTTTAATCCATTTAGACATTACTACACTTTCAATGGGGCCTTTGTTAGTTGGTCATGCAAGAGTGGTGTTATTCCTCTCACCAAGGTTCAAGGCCCCTTAGAGGCATATTCAACTCTTCATGGGCCAGCGCTGCCCATATAAGAGG
>CBVK0100687166.1:0-10006 GCA_900067695.1 Picea abies | reverse complement strand
AGGATTGTTTTCACAAGTCCACTTGGTCATGTTGACGAGAAACATGTATCAAAAAACATCTCCGCACAAAAAATTAAAAAGCGTTTACCAAATCAGAAAAAAAATGTTGGTTCTCACCATAAGCGAAGGAGTGCACTATTACCAGCCAACCGCTGAATGACCATTACAACTCTAATAAAATACAACTACTCTGACCAACCTGAGGCTAAGGACATTTGAATTGGCAACTTGCCATCCCCTAAATATAACATTAACGGTAATAACCTTGAAATAGCCAATTAACAACCGGTGAGTACTAGCTCAATTCTTGATGTATTAAAGACCAACCTCCTGCACAATACAAGTCCACACAATTCATTGCTATATTAGAGGTAGTACCGATCGAAAGCAGAGTGACCCCCCTGTATTAGCAACAACCAAGGGTGACAATTCATTGCTATATTAGAGGTAGTACCGATCAGAAGCAGAGTGACCCCCCTGTATTAGCAACAACCAAGGGTGGTCCTGGGACCTGAACATTGTGCTAGATCTCAGGCCACTAGATTTAAAAGCACTAGTAAAGGTAGCAGCCCATGTTATCAATGAAGATTACAAGTTTCAGCAGTAAAACATTTCTATGGAAATCTTTTTCTGTGTTCCGATTTGGTCTTCTGCGATCTAACTATATATCCACATCAGTCTTCAAGAGAAATATTGAAGTTTCAAGTTTTCAAAACAAGTAAACATCCAACAGTCTCAGGAATCAGTGGCAGAGGAATAAATTATTGAAATTCGAAACCAGATAAATGCAAGACACTGTCTAATTTGATATATAGAGACATTTCAAAAGGTGTCGAAGTTGAGAAGGGTACTTGATATATAAATATAAACATTTTAAAAGAATATAAGAATCATGAAAATTATAATTGATGCAGAATAAGCTCTCTACTCAATAGTATATATATAAGCTGCTGACAATCTTCAAAAAAGGCTGCTATAAATTTTCTTTACATGGTTCTCCACAAGAAGACCAGGGCATACATATGAATCTTGGACAAGAACAATGAAATAGGACAAGAGATTAAGCATGACAAGTAGTATCTTTTACATACGAAAATTATATATGGATATGAAGATCAGAAATAAAATTCTGCAACTGAAACTACCTGATACTTTCAAGTTTCACCGACTGCTGTACATCTCAACAACTCAAGGCACATCTCAACAACGTAAAGCACACTAACATCATAAAATATGAATATAATGACTTTGCAAAAAACAGACTAGAGGTAGTACCGATCAGAAGCAGAGTGACCCCCCTGTATTAGCAACAACCAAGGGTGGTCCTGAACATTGTGCTAGATCTCAGGCCACTAGATTTAAAAGCACTAGTAAAGGTAGCAGCCCATGTTATCAATGAAGATTACAAGTTTCAGCAGTAAAACATTTCTATGGAAATCTTGTTCCGATTTGGTCTTCTGCGATCTAACTATATATCCACGTCAGTCTTCAAGAAGTTTCAAGTTTTCAAAACAAGTAAACATCCAACAGTCTCAGGAATCAGTGGCAGAGGAATAAATTATTGAAATTCGAAACCAGATAAATGCAAGACACTGTCTAATTTGATATATATAGAGACATTTCAAAAGGTGTCAAAGTTGAGAAGGGTACTTGATATATAAATATAAACATTTTAAAAGAATATAAGAATCATGAAAATTATAATTGATGCAAAATAAGCTCTCTACTTAATAGTATATATATAAGCTGCTGACAATCTTCAAAAAAAGCTACTATAAATTTTCTTTCCATGGTTCTCCACAAGAAGACCAGGGTATACATATGAATCTTGGACAAGAACAATGAAATAGGACAAGAGATTAAGCACGACAAGTAGTATCTTTTACATACGAAAATTATATATGGATATGAAGATCAGAAATAAAATTCTGCAACTGAAACTACCGGATACTTTCAAGTTTCACCGACTGCTGTACATCTCAACAACTCAAGGCACATCTCAACAACGTAAAGCACACTAACATCATAAAATATGAATATAATGACTTTGCAAAAAACAGACTATAATGACTTCTGAAAAATAATCCCTGAACAACGGAACAGGCAGTCTAAGCACACCAAAATTCTGCCATTCCTATGTACACAATTAATAGATGCCCAAACAAAAAAACTCCAACTCAGGCACCAAGGCTGAATTTATAGTTAAAATAGCATGTTAAGGTGATGACTTGCTACATCTGCTGCTTATATCCAAACCAAGTGAAACTCGGCAATTCATAAGCCTTTCCATCAACTGCACAGGCCCAGGTACCAACTATGTTCAAACACTGCTGAAAATCCGTTTCAAAACAGGAGATATCAAACGCAACTTGGCAATGCTTGTTGAGGATACCTTTTGCACATAAGAGAAACTGTTAGTAATAACATCACCAAAAGAAGATCGACCTTTCAAAACAGTGATTACATCAACAGTCACCCAAATAAATGCAAATTTCTGAGCATCAATGATCAAAGTACTCACCTTTGGGCAAAAGCGGACATCAAGAGTTTCAAGTACGTTACATGACTGAATCGTACATTCTAATTCATGTTCTTCAATCCCACATGCCTGGATAAAGAAAGGTGCAATATGATACAAACATGTAACACAACATAACCATAAAGATTCAAAATGATCTTCACCAATGACAAGACAGTAAGTAATTGAATCAAACTACATCTTTGGCAAAAAACACATACTTGAAGCAACAGGCTTGTCAAGCGAGGGCAATCTAGCTGGAGTATCTCCAAAGCAATGCAGTTGCTGAAGCAAAAATTCATTAAGCCATTGTTTCGTCTCCCAGAAATGAAACCTCTCCAAGTATATTTGAAAAATAAGTAGGTCTATGGTTAGAATATCAATAAAACTCACCTTAAATTCAATGTTGCTAGATTGAAACAGGTCAGATTTACTTCCTGGATATTGGCAGAAAGAGACAAGTTCAAAGAAGACAGGCTCATACAGTGAGCTGAAGCAGGAATTACAACCCTTTTAACGTTAGCACAGCCCACACAATTGAGATGTTGAAGTGACCGAGTTGGGCTTCCTTTCACGTGGATCTGATCATCCCTCAAATCGGACTTAGTTTGTTTCCTATGTGGTTCTGAATCACTGTAAGAATTGCCAGCCTGGAATCTCCAATCAAGGTCATGCATATTAACACATCCATTCAAACTCAGATGGGTGAGATGTGGACACCATGCCAAAAGTTCTTCAATTGCAGATTGGCTAAGGGTGCCATAGGATAAATCCAACTCACAGAGCTTCGGAAGTGCTCTTCCCCTATGGAGTGGAATCAATGCTGAATTCTCAAGATATTTGCAAGCCTGAAGCTTCAAAACCTGATGCATATGCAAGGGAACAAAAGGCTGTTAGGTTTTATAACAAAAAGATACTTAACGATAGGTTGGCAAAGTGCCAAGAATGTATACAAAAAACCTAGGAATGTTAAGTTTAAGTCTCTGTAGTAACCTTTAATTGGGGACAAGAATCAATGATTGGCTGTAAATTTGTCAAGAATGTGTAAGACAAATCTAAAAGTGTCAAATTGGAGAGTCTTCGTAGAGCCAACAGCCCCTCTGGCCCAATTGAGGTGCATGACATCAAAACCAACAACTCGATGGAAGGACATGCAGCAGTTGCAGCAGCCAAGCAATCATCATTAAGTAAGCTACAATGTCAACAAACTTTGTAAATACGGGCTTCATAATTAACAGAAGACTAATATATGTGGTTAAAAGGAGCATGACCATAAATAATTTTTAAGATAACCTGCAGAAAGAGGCATCAAGTGAGTGCAGCTGTGGACAATCAATATCTGCCTGAGATAGAACACCACATCCTTTCAGCTCCAATGCTGTCATTTGAGGAGCTATAATCTCAAGTTCAGTCAAATGGGGACATATTCCTAGGTTAAGTGAGCAAAGCCCAACCTGCAATGATAATACTGTAGTCTTTAGCATACCAAATAAAATAATTAGTTATTAATAGTTATTACACTGAATGATTCATAATTAATTAATATAACATGTTTTACTACACAAATAATTAACATCCTCCAAAACAGATAAGCTCGATAGCAAACATGAATAATAGTTCTACTGGAAAAAAAGGACAAACAAAGATAATTTAAAAAAGTAAAATTATTGACAGAGACAATCAAGCAAAGCATACAATGCACCATAATGATATAATATAGGGAAAACATAGACAACACTTACAGGGGAAAATGAGGCTCTCTCCAGGCGATCACAGCCATCTAGACAAACTTTCTGCAGGCTTGGACATGCTAGTTGAAGGTTAGTCACTCCACGACAACCAGTAAGGGAGAGGATGTGCAATGATATGCTATTTAAGTTCACATTTGAGAGGCTCTACAAAAAAAACAAATAGAATAATCTTAATTAGCAAACTATAAATCATTATACAATACAAAGATTGCAAGGCGATGAACTTTTTCAAAAGTCTGTACTGCATCAAAATCTCATTTCCCCAGACCAAACTATCTGCAAATTCCAGGGCCCTATGGAGAATTACTTAAATTAAAATTCAAGGCACCCGGTTTAAATGATAAAAGAGATTTTGACTCATTAAGCCAAAAGACAAAAATACTAACTTCAAAATCTAGTATTAAGCCAATGACTCATTATTGACTCTTAAGAAATTATCTCAATTTATTCATTGATTTACAAAATTAAAAAAACCACAGCAATTTATCAATTTCAGAAGAAAAAGAATCCTAGAATTATGTAAATCTAATTTTTAAGCAGACTGCCTTACATTTCCTATCTGAACTTTCATGTCTGATAACTGCATAAATCCAAAGGGGGAAACAAATAACAAAATAGGAAGAGCACAGATCAAAGATTGGCATCTACGAGAAGGCATGCCTTCAAGAACTGAACACACCTCACAACTATCAAGAATAAGGGTATTAAGCATTGGACAGCCACCACCGACACTGAAAACCTCACAAATTGAGTTAGTCAATGATTCACACTCTGTCAAATCAACTTCAGACAAACGACGGCATTGTAACGTTATAGTTGTCAAACTCTGCTGCTTCTGGAGGACCAATTTCTGTGTATACCAATAAAACCAAAATATTGTTAATTGCAACTCATAAACAAAATAAAACATACAATAGTTTGCAAGAAGCCCATCCCTCCAGCAAACCTCAAGTGCAGTTGATGTAATGTCAACTCGATTGAGAATTGGACAACTTGTGACATTTATAGATACCAAAGCTGGACTAGATAAGTTTAATTCAACAATCCTGCATGCAAAAGTTCATAGGAAATCAATGGAATAAAAACCAAAAATATTTCAAAAAATGTATTGACTAGACATAAAATTTACTTACTTGAGGCAATTGACAAGACTTATGTGCCGAAGCCTTGGAAGATCCAGTGTGACAGAAGTTAACAACCAGCAGAAATCAAGTTGAAGTGCCTACATAAAAACCAAGAAAAATAATAAACATATATGCAAATTATAATTATAATTTGTCCAATATTGGTTATGAAAAATTTAAAACCCACCTCAAGAAAATAACACTGGGATAAAGCAGCCATTGACGTGGCATTGATTCCCTCACAATGACGGAGCCTCAGATCAACAAGCCTTGGCATTCTCACAGCCTTAAGAACAAATGAGTGACTGATTTAGTAAACCAGCATATAGAAAGATTTAACAGAGAAAAATTATAATCAAGTGTCTACACATCCCTTAGTAACTTTGTTTATTGAAGAGAGTTAAAACACAACCTCCAGTGAAATATTTGGGCAGTAGGACGCATCTAGAAAATGGAGATCTGTACAAGCAGCTGCAATTTCTCTGAGTGTATCATCACTAACATAAGAGCAATTGGAAATATTCAAGGACTGTAATAACGGACATGATATAGCTGCACCACGAACTCCTGGATCTGAAAGCTTATGGCATGAAGATACATCAAGCTCTCGAAGAAGAGGGCATGACAATATGGCGGATGAAATGCCTGAGCACTTAAGCGACAAGGTTTCCAGCAGAGAACAACTGCACATTATTCATAATATCCTTCTTTTTACATTATTCTTGTAGCTCCTGGACAAACATCTACAAATCTGATGTCAAATATACCTGACAGAGATTCGAAGTGCACGACATTGCATAACCTGAAGATAACGCAAAGACTCGTGATGAATGTGTATCTCTTGAGTACCGCCTCTCTCTAACTTAGCATCAGTGATTATCAACCGGTTCAACACAGGAAAATCGGCCAATAGGCTGAAAAATGCTTCGCTTAAAGTTCCCCGATCTATAGTTAACACCTCAAGACTCCTGCATATCAAGGAATAACGTGAGGAGAAACAGACACAGGGACATCTTTGTTCATACCGAGTATATGAAGAACGGGATGAAAATAAATTAAAAATGAGCAACCTTACCTAAGAGTACGCAATGATTCACGCACAGGAATATCCAAAAGAGAACCTGGAAGATGCAGTTCTACAGCCCTTGTATACCTACGACACAATTGAGCAACTGTCCAGATACAAAGTAAATCATCATACAAAACTAGAACCATGAAACAAAAAAAAATATAAGTCATCCACACATTCGGCAACATTCACAAACTGTTTCCAGTAGCAACCAACTTAGAGATCATTAAGGTAATTGGCAAGTACCTTGCTCTGCAGTAATTCGACAATTCTCAAAATTCAAACATCTCCAAAAGTCTTCATGAACACTAGCAGCATGCCACTGCCTGCATACTAGACCAGCTGTACACAGCATTTTATGGTCTAGAAAGGAGAAGACCTGTGATAATAATTTGGAGAGCAAGTAAGAACTAGCATACCAAAATAAACCATTCCAAAACAAATTCCCAAAAAAGAACATTTGATGATAATTTAAAATCACTTATATAATATGTAAAAGTGTATCCCCTGAATGGTTATTTTGAATGACAAAACAGCTACTGCACTCGGATGATTAAATCACCAGAGGTAAATTCTAAACAAGTTCAGAAAGGCCAAAAGGAGTAAACAAATAAGAACTAAGCCTTCATATGCATACATACCATATGAATTAAATCATCAGTAAGGTCCAATCTTACTTCATGATGATTAATGTTATCCTGGCCACTGTGATCTCCTTCATTGTCATCTCCTGTATTCAGCGACTCCATAGGTTCTGTGGGCTGAAGTACCCCAGGTGGCAGGTTTTGAGATAAGCCCTGTTCCAAGTTTGGAGATAAGTCATGTTCCATGTTCAGAGATAAGTACTGTTCCATGGCACTTGAAGAACCGGAGGTCACACAGTTCATTTCCCTGAGCACAATAAGCTGGTGTCAAATGCCTAGCAAAAAATACTAGATGCATTCAAGTACAAAGACAATCTACAATTTAACCATGATGCTCCAATAACAACTAAAATAATGCTCCATATTAATACATATCTCAATGTCCCGATCATAGTTGCACTGTTGCATTTGTCGATAATACATCAAAATTAGCGCAATAAATACAATAATTTCGAACATAACAACATCTCCTAGAAATTATATTAAATTATCTCCATGTGCTGCCCATTGCGTCGATTTGATGCTCTAGGATATTGGAAATATTCACTTCATCAAAAAGTAATGAGAAAATTCACGGGATATAGAGAGCTGGTGTGACTTCACTATCAGCTTCATTTCTCTTCCCCTCCTGATTTGTATGTTGGCGATGAAGAGAATGTTTACTTCTGATGAGTGGGTTGCTGGCCTATTTAGCAAGAAGCCGGAAGGGCGGGACATTGCTAAACACTGTACCAAGAATATTTCTGGGGAGTAGAGGTATGAAAAATTAGTGAACCTTTGATAAAGGCTTTTTGCTTGGTTGATGGCGTTAAGCCCACAATGGGCTACCTGTATGAGGCCATGGATAGGGTCAAAGAAGATATCCATTCATAATGAGGATAAGAGTGGAATGGGATATGAGAGACATATGATCTGGCATTTAAATGATGAACAAGGGAACAAATTGCTCCATCATCCCAGTCATGCAGCAGGGCTCTACCTCAATCCTGCATTTTTTACTCCTGTGATTTTAATTTCGATGGTGAGGTTCAAGGAGTCCTTACATGTATTCAGAGGTTGGTACACACATAGATGAGTGCGCAAAGATATAGAAACAGATGGAGATGTATAGGGGGTCTATGCGTTTATTTGGATTTGACACAACAGTCCAAGCAAGGAAAACTACAATGGCAGGTAGGCAATGTAGTTTTTACTAACAAGTTTCGAATGTTTTTTTTGTTTTGTTTGATTTATTTTTTCATATTTGGTAGTGGAGGGAGAAGTAATTTATTTCTTTTCTTTTTGGTTATTTTGTGTAAACGTTTGGTGGAAAAACACCAAAATTACAAAAATTTGACTGATTGACAGAGTCATCACGTTATAAGTCACCAAACACATGGATTATACAACAGCAGAGAACAAAAGCTAAACAGTTCACATCATAATTCCCATCAAATCATCACATATAGGTGACAACACACAAGTATTATAGAGAAAAAAGGAACAAAAGATCCCAACCAAATAAGCAATTGTAATTTAATGGCTTACAGGTGACAATTTCATTAACAAGACTGCAATTTATTAAACTCTTGAGAATCTCACATGATCAAAACCTAAGCCCCATTGAATTGCAGTGAAATTAAGGGATGAAAGAAGTTACTATCAGTCAACTCCAATTTTATCATTCATCAGACTAAGAATCTATTATGTAAGAATAATATAATATATAGTTTAAGCTAAGCTTCAATAACTTGGTCAAAATTTAAAAACTTGGTAATCAAGTAACAACATCAAGTTTCCCTCCAGATGTTATAGCATCAATTGCCACCACATATGCATTGATGACATGTTGGCCTTTCCTTTTCCCACTAGCAGACCTTAATCCCCTTTTTCCCCCTATGGATTCATCAAAAAACACAATTTTTTGACATATACATGCCCTACCAATTATGAAAGGCAGGTACATACGCATGTTGCTCCTTTGAAGGGCAAGTACACCTTAATTTGGCTCAAAAATACATTTTGCATATTTTTGGGCAGGGTTCACAGGTTCTCCCAGTTCCTGACCCCCTATTGCCTGTACACAACTGTTTGTAACCACTCCAACCACTTGGAGAGTGTATATAATGAGCCTAAGGCTAGAGGAGAGGACAATCATACTTGAAGATCATAATGCTGGCATTTTCTTGCCCCATCTGCAAGCCCCTTTTCCCTTTCTGTTGATTTATTCCCTCAGACCTGGAAACCCTTGTTTCCAGCCTTCCTTGCTCCACATATATTGTCAAGAAGAATCCATTCATCTTCTTTGGACTTGCACGATCATTGGAGTCAGAGGTACTATCTATGGTCAGTGGCCTAGGCAGAGGGACCTGAAGTCTGGTTCCCAAGTAGTGCCGCAGTAGATATAGGTGGTAACTACCTTTGTCCTGTTGTTCATCAATAAAGAGACCTCTTTCCCGTCAATTATGTGTTTTAATGTATGATTAAGCATTTAAATTCTTAGAACACTAATTGATTTAATTGTCTTACTTTCAATCATTTTTAAAGGTCCTTGCTCTGTTGTGGCTTTAACAAATAGCCATAGGAGAATTTCTCCGTAACACCAAGTTTGGTCAGAGAGTTCATGGGTTCGTGGCTGCAAACTAACATTTATGATTCAATCCCAGGATGTGAAACATATACAGAGCAGATCAAACTCAGAAGCCAGCATACCATTATCCACTCTTCATCCAGAGACATATATAATCGGCTGGTCTCTACCTTTGGCTTAGATACACTGCCTAGGGCAATCTACCTACGATTAGCTAAATATGAACTATCACAAGATACGACAACAATTGGCCACGTAAACACAGCCGCGAGTTCTTCTAGCGGATTGAACCCAAGACTCTGTGAAGATAGCTCACTTAACTTACCACTTG
>CBVK0100687121.1:0-12038 GCA_900067695.1 Picea abies | reverse complement strand
GAATATTTGGAGTAACATTTTAGATGTATGTGTGTTAGTATCAATTTATGTAATAAGGATTAAGCTCTAACATCCACTATACCACACATTCTTACATCATTTGAAAGATAAAATGAATAATCAATATCCCTAATAAATATAAAAATTTGATAATCATAATTATAAAAAAAAATAAAAATTAATTTATTTGTATAGATCTCAAAACTCTATATCTTAACCTAAACAATCATCCATAAATGCAATTATGTTAAATTTTCACATTTTCAAAGGTTAAAAAGTAGTTAAACTTTCTCTTAATTTTTATAATATTTTAATAAAATTTTGACTCTTTAACTAAAGGTTCAAGATATATTTTTTGCTACTAAAATTCCCACTAATTAAAAATATAAACAAGAATATTTATATAATTAATATTTATATAATTAAGCATTCTTTACCATATGTTATAGTATGGACCCATTATTTGAAATGTAATAATTAAAAATATAAACAAGAATATTTTTATAATTAAGCGTCTTTACCATATGTTATAGTATGGACCCATTATACAAATATATAGATCAAAGCCTCTACGTATCCACACAAATAACTATTTTTCGTTAAGTTTTAAACTAGTGTTTTTAACAATTTTATACTTTAATTTAAAAAAAAAAAATTCTTAAATAATTATTCACTTTTATTTCATTTAAAAGTATAGTGTTTAATTTTTTTTAAATAATTAATTTTTAATATTATTAAAATAATTGTAAATTCCTAAATAATTATTCACTTTTATTTATTTAAAAATATATAGTGTTTAATTTTTTTTAAATAATTAATTTTTAATATTATTAAAAAATTTGTGAAATCTTGTTAACACATCTCGGTTTAGTTTGTTAAGCAATCCAATTTCAATAACTTTATGTGTTCAACCAAAAAAAGACATCCAAAAATCCAATGCCAAAAAAATTAAAAATATGATCATTTATTTTAATTGAAAATTTTATATATATATATATATATATATATATATATATATATATACTACCCTCTTTATTTTTCTTCCTTGTTGATCCACCCTTTTAAATTGAATTAGATTTTTTAGGTTCAATGGTAGGAGAGAGACCTCTGATTTTGATATTGTCATATAATAGATATTTTTTTCCTATTGTGTAAACTATATTTAAGACACTTCGTTTCTAAATCCTTACCTTCTTTTCTATACTTTGGGATTGCCTTCTGTGATTGACACCTTCTCTGAGTTTTTCTCATTAATATGTCACCTTAATATAAACAATTATCTATAAATTCGAATGGGTATTGGGCTTGCAATCATGGAATTCTGTGTGTGACTCTTAGTGCAAACAATGAGTTGAAGCCAATGAAAAATCTCAAGGTACTTCAATAAACTAATTTGTATCTTCTAGGTATAAGGTTTGTTAGAATTGTTTAAAGGCATTATATTTTTATGGATTTTTAGCATAAGTGATAAATTATATGGATCAAGGTGTAAGGTTTGGTTTTTCTTTTTAAAGTTATTCATTATTAGTGAAGCCTAATAAATATTATAAAACTTCCAAAAAATGGTTATCTTTTCAATAACAAATTAGTGTTGCAACTCCTGAGTCATGGGTGCTCAATTCTTAGTGTACCTTCAATATTAAATGAGAATGATTGTGCATAAGTGTGCATCATGGTCAAGATTGAGGATTCAACACCCACTACTTACCTTTGGCATTTAGAGACTAAAATAATATCCATTCTCATTGTCTATCATCTATTAGTTGGTGCTATGTACCCTTCTACAACATTGGATCCATCATATAATACATACATACATAATCCTACCATATTGGTGTATATGACATTTGAAGTGTCAATTAAAGAAAGTTTGGATGTCTTGTGTTCTCAAATCCCCACTTGAAATCATGTGATGATTGGCATGCTCTTTGTCATCTACAATTATTTGTTTGGTTGGCATAGTACATAATTTAATGAGTATTTTTTCTTTGTTTACAAAACTCCTAATGGTTTTGTTTGGGATAAAAAAAATTATTAAGAAAAACATAAATAAATGTATGTTCTCTTTTAAGATTAGATATGAGGAGGCGCAAAATCCACTTCCCAACATAACATAAATTAAAATTGTGATTTTTCTTCATCATCAAATGTTCACTTTCTTCTTGACATTTTTAGCAACAAATCATCCATGTATATTAAATTTTCTCCTAGTCAAATCCTTTTGATAATTTTCTTAGAGCTCTTTTTTCTTGTACTTCATCACAAGCCCAAGATCCATGACAGATTTTTTGTAATCTTGAATATTTGGAGTAACATTTTAGATGTATGTGTGTTAGTATCAATTTATGCAATAAGGATTAAGCTCTAACATCCACTATACCACACATTCTTGCATGATTTCAAAGATAAAATGAATAATCAATATCCTTAATAAATATAAAAATTTGATAATCATAATTGAAAAACGTAAAAAGTTAATTTATTTGTATAGATCTCAAAACTCTATATCATAAATATCTTATTCTAAACAATCATCCATAAGTACAATTATGTTAAATCTTAACATTTTAAAAGGTTATAAAGTAGTTAAACATTCTCTTAATTTTTATAATATTTTGATCAAATTTTCACTCTTTAACAAAAGGTTCAAGATATATTTTTTCCTACTAAAATTCACAACATTACAAATGTACTAATTAAAAATATAAACAAGAATATTTATATAATTAAGCATTCTTTACCATATATTATAAGTATGGACACATTATACAAATATATAGATCAAAACCTCTATGCATCCACACAAATAACTATTTTTCAATAAGTTTTAAACAAAAGGTTCAAGATATATTTTTTCCTACTAAAATTCACAACATTCCAAATGTACTAATTAAAAATATAAACAAGAATATTTATATAATTAAGCATTATTTACCATATGTTATAGGTATGGACCCATTATACAAATATATAGATCAAATCCTCTATGCATCCACACAAATAACTATTTTTCAATAAGTTTTAAACAAAAGGTTCAAGATATATTTTTTCCTACTAAAATTCACAACATTATAAACAAGAATATTTATATAATTAAATATTCTTTACCATATGTTATAGGTATGGACACATTATACAAATATATAGATCAAAGCCTCTACCCATCCACACAAATAACTATTTTTCAATAAGTTTTAAACAAAAGGTTCAAGATATATTTTTTCCTACTAAAATTCACAACATTTCAAATGTACTAATTAAAAATATAAACAAAAATATTTATATAATTAAGCATTCTTTACCATATGTTATAGATATGGACCCATTATACAAATATATAGATCAAAGCCTCTACGCATCCACACAAATAACTATTTTTCGATAAGTTTTAAACAGAAGGTTCAAGATATATTTTTTCCTACTAAAATTCACAACACTCCAAATGTACTAATTAAAAATATAAACAAGAATATTTATATAATCAAGCATTCTTTACCATATGTTATAGGTATGGACCCATTATACAAATATATAGATCAAAGCCTCTACACATCCACACAAATATTATTTTTCGATAAGTTTTAAACTAGTGTTTTTAACAATTTTATACTTTAACTTTAAAAAATAAAAAAAATCTTAAATAATTATTCACTTTTATTTCATTTAAAAGTATATAGTGTTTAATTTTTTTAATATTATTAAAATAATTGTGAATTCTTAAATAATTATTCACTTTTATTTCGTTTAAAAGTATGTGTTTAATTTTTTTTTAAATAATTTTTTTTTCATATTATTAAAAAAATTGTGAATTCTTGTTAACACATCTCCGTTTAGTTTGTTAAGCAATCCAATTTCAATAACTTTAGGTGTTGAACCAAAAAAGACATCCAAAAATCCAATGCCAAAAAAATTATAAAAAATTAAAATAGCATCGTTTATTTTAATTGAAAATTGAAAATATATATATATATATATATATATATATATATAATGTTAATTGACTTACAAAAGTTTTGGACAAATCTGTCCATTTAAAATTGCAAAACAAAATACTTCCCCCGTTGGGACCACTGGAAAAATCAAAATGTGATTTTCTGCTCCTTGACAACGTAGTGTTTGGCGTGTAAGCTTTTGTTGGTCTGAGACGAAGATGAATGGATAAATTTATGGTTTTATTGTCAACCATGGGAAAGCATGCGGACAGAACGAACATTTTATATTGGTAGTGCTGTAATGGGATGTACCTGTAGCTACAGTTTGTCTGCACGAGCTTAACCTGGAAACTGGCGAAATGTCTTTAAAAGGCCCGTGAGATTCGTCTGGAACATTGAGGAGATTTAAATTTTGTAAATTTTTCTCCTGAACTTTACAAATTTGTAAGATTCAAGCGAGAACCGTTCATTTTATGTCGATTCCGGCCTTGCCTATACGTGATTTAATATAAACCAATCACATCGCGGACTATAGGCGATCAGAACGCAACAATAACTCAGTCGCTGTTTCTCATTTTCTCGTTCCTCGGATTGCTTATAGACTTGTTACAGACATTTTTCCACGAGTTGAAAGCTCTAAGGAGGACTGAGGCCTCACAAAGGTACCCATAGTATTAGACCTGTTATATGTCTATTCTATGCTCTCTCTGCTGTTTTAAAAGCCATACGTTCATTCCTTTTATTCGAAGAAGGCCACCAACCACAACAACTATGAATAATTTTGCCGAAAACGATAAAGCAAAGCAGCTATCCTATGAATCTTCAAAAGGTGGAGAGAACAGTGGCCCGTCTTTTTCAACGAGTATCGCAAGTGTTAAACGGCATACATGTCAACTGCCCAATTTAGATAGGTCTCTGTTACCGCCACGGGAGCCGATGAGATCCTTCTCTTATCAGCATAGAGGTCAGCCCACTGCATCACCACAGCGGTACTGCCCGGTTCCATCTTCCCCCAATCTTTATGTTTTTCTGTATAGCTTTTGTTCTTGGCGCTATTCCAATGTTCTTGGCTGTATATTTCTATAAATTGGAGCTTTTTGCAGTGTAGATACGTCTCTGTTGCCCCCACGGGAGCCGATGGGATCCTTCCCTTATCAGCATAGAGGCCAGCCCGCTGCATCGCCACGGCAGTACTACCCAGATCCATCTTCCACAAATCTTAATAATTTTAGGTCTAGACTTTGTTCTTGGCTCTATTCCAATGTTCTTGACTGTATATTTCTATAAATTGGAGTTTTTTGCAGTGTAGATATGTCTCCGTTGACCCCACGGGAGCCGATGGGGTCCTTCCCTTATCAGCATAGAGGCCAGCCCGCTGCATCGCCACAGCAGTACTGCTCAGATCCATCTTCCGCAAACCTTAATGCTTTTAGGTATAGCCTTTGTTCTTCGTGCTATTCCAATGTTTTGGAGTGTATATTTCTATTAATTGGAATTTTTTGCATTTTTATAGATCTCCCACGCCGGGTGCCGAGCCGCCGCCACCTTGTGCCGACCTCACAATTTTCTACGCTGGCAAAGTGTACGTTTACAATGTCTCTCTTATCAGCATAGAGGTCAGCCCACTGCATCACCACAGCGGTACTGCCCAGTTCCATCTTCCCCCAATCTTAATGTTTTTAGGTATAGCTTTTGTTCTTGGCGCTATTCCAATGTTGTTGGCTGTATATTTCTATAAATTGGAGCTTTTTGCAGTGTAGATACGGCTCTGTTGCCCCCACGGGAGCCGATGGGGTCCTTCCCTTATCAGCATAGAGGCCAGCGCGCTGCATCGCCACGGCAGTACTGCCCAGATCCATCTTCCCCAAATCTTAATAATTTTAGGTCTAGCCTTTGTTCTTGGCTCTATTCCAATGTTCTTGACTGTATATTTCTATAAATTGGAGTTTTTTGCAGTGTAGATATGTCTCTGTTGACCCCACGGGAGCCGATGGGGTCCTTCCCTTGTCAGCATAGAGGCCAGCCCGCTGCATCGCCACAGCAGTACTGCCCAGATCCATCTTCCGCAAACCTTAATGCTTTTAGGTATAGCCTTTGTTCTTCGTGCTATTCCAATGTTTTGGAGTGTATATTTCTGTTAATTGGAATTTTTTGCATTTTTATAGATCTCCCACGCCGGGTGCCGAGCAGCCGCCACCTTGTGCGGACCTCACAATTTTCTACGCTGGCAAAGTGTACGTTTACAATGTCTCTGCTGACACGGTACTACATTGTTCTTGCGCTACATTGATTGTATGTCTGTTACATGAGAGACAGGATATAAAATTTAGAAAGAATTTACTTAGTTTTGCAAACATCAGAGTTGACATTTTGTTGTGTTGTGGGGCGGTGCAGGCAAATGGCATAATAGCGGTGGCGAGCAGAATTAGTGGCTCCCCGGGAAGTGGGACTCCCTCAACCTCTGCATCTACGCCTTCAGCGCTGCTCAATTTAGTGGGACTCCCTCAACCTCTGCATCTACGCCTTCAGCGCTGCTCAATTTCACTCCCCGTCGCATGGACATGACCCCGATCAGTCCCTCCCCATTGGCTGTAGCTATCCTCAGCAACACCCAATCTGCTCAGACGATAAAAGCCGGTAAGAAGACCTGTCATGATTGCTCATCTAATTTGGTTACGAATGCTTAATGTACAAAAATAAATAGAAGACATATAATGTCCATTTCGAATGGGTGTTGCAGTGGCCCCTCCATTCACACGAGAATTTTCTATTTTGAGGTTTTTAGAGAAGAGGAATGACAGAATACACCGAACGAGTCCTTACGCTAGGCCTGATCAAAAGTAATATAGTTACAGGTCATCATATTGCAAACATCTCAAGCTTCCCGGAAATGGCAACCTGCAATTTTTGTCTTAGCAGACGGTATCTTCCTGAGTAAATAGTAAATCATCTTTAATCCAGTTTACAAATATAATTTAAAATGGATTTTTTCTCCTTCACGCTTTGCTTTCTTAGCAGACGTACAGGTCATCATATTGCAAACATCTCAAGCTTCCCGGAAATGGCAACCTACAAATTTTGTCTTCCTGTCCGTTTTATAGATTTTCTGGGATGAATTTTCAGTATAATCAATGATTGCAAGTAAATGATTACAAGTATAATCAATGATTGCAAGTAAATGATTACAAGTAAAGAATTGAATTTGAGACTTTATTTTAAAAAAAAAAATTCATTTACACTGTATTTGTTAATCGATTCATTTACGTTGTATTTGTTAATCGATCTACATTAATAATCAACTTCATCTTTAATCCAGTTTACAAATATAATTTAAAATAAAAAATTTCTGCTTCGAAATGTGGAATTTTTTCAATAATAATAGAAATTTTTTTTCAATAACAGTAGGAATTATTTTTCAATAACACTAGGATTTGTTTTTTTTATTCTCTTTTCATAGAAATTTAGTTTCAGTTTGAAACGGTTATAATGGTTAAGAACATTTCCTAACAATTGCAGCTGATTGAAAACTTCTGCCGAGGAATGCGGAAAGTGGAGGAAATGAACATAATTATTCAAAATATTAAAATAGTCAGCACCATTAATGGAGCAGACTAGAATTTCAAGCGAGATGGTATCATTTTCTCGAGAGCCTCGTAATGATATCAAACTAGACATGACCATCTCAGTGTCAGCCGGTTAATTAAATTCATTAAATTCATAAGATGAATGAATAAATTAATCTTGATGAGTAAAGTCAAGTTTTGTTTAAAGAAAAACAATGGTAATTATTGTTTTAATCGTGCTTTATGATACTAAAGAGTTGTGGCAGGCATGGATGAAAATTAAGGTCTTCATGGTTTTTCAATAACTCTCTAGTCCTTTTCTCCTTTAAAGAAGGGTTTAAATTTATTTCTTATGTAAATAAAATTTAAAATAAAAAATTATTTATCAAATTTGAAATGAAAATTATCTCATATTTTTTTAATTGAAAAGTAGGAAAAAATTTCTTTATAAAATTTACTTTTTCATTATTTTGATAGATTAGAAAATTTCCTTAATATGTTTTATTCTTTTATTATTTTGTCATATACATATACAAAAAACTTATAAAAACCAAAAAAATATTTTTTTTTATAATCACCAAGTTCACCACCAATATTGTATTTAGAAAAAAAACAAATATATCAATTCCAAGCTAGCCTTTGAGAGTGGATCTACGTCTTGATTTTGTTTCATGTACACATGAGTGAAAGATGTATAAGAGAACAATAAGATGAAACACCGAGAAAAAGTTGAAGTGTATAGTTATGTAGAATAGTGGATGCATTTATGTACCTAATAATTAGCATAAAGTCTTCATATACATTAAAAAATTTCTATTCTAACTTGCATTTATAAATGTATTAATTTCTACTTTAACTTATAATATTAAATAAATGTGTTAATTTTTACTTTAACTTATAATATTAATTTATTTATTTTTTTATAAATATATTAATTTTTATTATTAACTTTAAATTGTATATAAATGTGTTAATTTTCATTATTAATTTTATTTTATAGAATTATTCATATATATACAAAAATATAAATGTATTAATTTCTATTTTAACTTATAATATTAAATAAATGTGTTAATTTCTACTTTAACTTGTAATATTAAATTTTTATTACTATTTTTTTATAGATATGTTAATCTTTATTATCAATTTTAAATTGTATATAAATATGTTAATCTTCATTATCACTTTTATTTTATAGAATTATTCATATGTATAAAAAAAAAAGAGAGTTAATGATACCATTTAAAATCAAAGATGAAAAAGATTTTAAGAATGGTTATGAAATCCAACGATAATATAACATCAAGTGTAAGATCTTTTTATTGGTTTTTATTGGTTTTGAAAATGTCAACATTTTTATTTATCCAAATGTCTCAATTTTATTTTCTGAAATTTAATTTAGTTATTTGAAAAGTTATATTTATTTTAAATTATTTTAGTGTTTTTTCTAATAGAATTTTATATTTATATTTTTAGTTTCTATATATATTAAATATATTAATATAATATTTTAGAAATAATTTTAATTTTGTTATGGATATTTCAAGGGTGTATAAAAGGATGATTAAATCTACATAAAAAGAGATAAAACCCCCAATTTCTATTAAATTTTAAATTTATTTTTACGTTAAGGTGCATTTTTTACAATCTAGTAATGAGAGAGATGTGTAATTCTTTCCAATATCAACATGAAGTTGAAAAATGACATATGTATAGATAGATAGATATATTTTGGATTTATTATGAACATATATTGATCAAGTCCTTCAAAACTAAAAAGAAAAATAGATTGAAAAAACTTGAGAAAATGTTTACATATAAAATGAGTTAATATGGATTTCCCCTATTTTAAAGAAATGTCAAAATAATACATAGCTACACATGGCATGGCATGGGTTTATTTAAAATCTATGAACATGAAATAAGGATTTAAGTTGGGATAAACACTCAAACCGCCTCATTTTTCAAGTGTTTTTGTTCCTTAATCCAATCAAAAATCTAGTTGGAATTATCAGTTGGATGGAAAACTATGATTTTAGCAATTGCAAACTACAATTTTAGGCTAATTCGAGGAATCTAAATCTACCGAGATGCTCAAATTTGAAATTTGAAAAATGAAAACTACCATTTTTTGAAATTCTTTATCCACTAGGTTTCGATGGATATAGGGTGATTTAGTGTTGGGTATTTGATCCCCTAATTGACATCATGATAATTTCAATGATGGATTTCCTATGCTTACACACCAACATACTAGAAAAACACATTTGGAAAAGAACAATGATTAGAATCATGGATTTTCCACTAGCCCATAACTTTAAATATGGATATCCATCTCTTAACAAGTGGCACTCAAGGACCACCATCCCCTCCCTTGGGAACTCGTTCCCCTTATTTTGTAACTTAGGATAAATCACATAAATTTATTATTTAGGTCTTAGGAACATTATATTGTTTCTTTGGATTAGCCCTTATCCCACTTTCCCTCTTGTAGAGTCCTAGCCCCCCATACTCTTTTGTCTGACTTGGTCTATAACGATGATGTATTTTATTAATCCAATTTCACACACAAGTTACATTACAAACTCTCTAGCATTTGATCATCATAAGTTATTCAACCCAAAATCATTACAAGAACTCTAACCCAAAAACATACTCGCTCACTAGCCTATTTAACATATGTACATATACTTTTACAACATGGGGATCAACTTGAGGTATTAAAAAATTGGTCATAGTCATTTGAAATCATGGATTATTTTTCATTTCACTCATCCTCAATCGCATGTCCATGTCCTTTCATCTTTGTATCTATCTCTACATATTTACATGGTTTCACTCGTCCATTATTTTCACATTGATCATGGGTTTCTACTTAGTCAATAAAAACTCATAAAAGCAAGAACACTTTCTAGTATGATCAATTTCATACACATTATGCATGAACCAAATTATGATAGAGTGCAAATTTCATCAAACAAAAACATTTCCTTTATCATATGATATCATAATTATTGATTGACATATCTAATTTTGACATCCCAAAGTATATACACTCAAAGGAGACACATAAATCATTATAGTTATAAAAAATAAATACCATAAAAAAAATATGACTTATATAATTTTAACACCATTCTAATATTACCTAAGCACAATCCTCTCTCTCTCATTATTGACATGGCTTAAATCTTATTTGGTCCATTCAAAAACATTATAAGATGATGGAAAATAAGATGTTATTCACTGATTAATGTAACATCCCACTCTTGTGTGCACTGAGTGGACTTATTCTTTGAAGACACTTGCGTGTAAGCGATCCGGGTCATTATAGTATTGGTTGTTTTGATTATAATTATGAGATATTGTGGATTTGATGATATGTTATTTTTGTTGTATATACATTGACAAGTGCTATTGGCTGGGTTCGCCTCAGTGTTCAGGACTCTGGATGTTAGAGGATGTTGAGGCATCGATGAAAGTCCTTGGACTCTGGATCGAGTCAGGGAGTGGACTATTAGGGTTTGAATGTTGTTGATGTGACATATGTACATATGATTAGATATAATGATGTTGATTGTTATTGCTGACATGTTTAATTGATGGATGTAGGATGACGATCGCTTGCTGACCAGACTCACATTTAGAGTAAAGGGGTCCCTCACAACAACCAAAGAAATTGAGGTAGAGGTGTGGCAGCATCCCTACCGCAACCTACTAGCATTCTCGGTGTGGCTCGAACTGTAAGTTAACAATTACCTAGTTCGAGAAGATCCACGATGCCATGTGGGTAGACTGTGAAAGTCACTCACAATGATTCTAAGGGGCAGACAATAAGGTAGTGTCCTTATTTCTTAGAGGCCCTTAGTCTCCCACAAGATCACCTGATGGATTATTCACTCCAGGGGTTTGACATCTACCAAATTCAGTTAAGAGGCGAGTGGCACCCTTGGAGCATGTAGTGCATCTTGAAGGGCACGTTGCGCTAATAAAATGGAAAGAGGCGAGTGGCACACTTGGAGCACGTAGTGCGTCCTGAAGGGCACATCCCAATTTTTACTATGGTAAGTTAACAAACCTAGTTCCTAGAAAACTATGCCTCCTTAGAACTTGGTCGGCCTTAAAATGAATGATGTGATGAATAAAGTTTAATAACAAATTTTCCCTTAAGAACTGCTAGCAAGCCTAGTGAATTTAAAACCTAGGTCTAAGTAGAACCTATGAACAAAAAAAAACTAATTAGACATATAACGAGAAGGGGTAAAGAAAATTCAAGATGTATTAATTAAAGTAAAATTTTTAATGAAGGTTGAATTATTAAAAGGGGGTCAATGGTTTTTTGTCTAAACTTGCTAATTCTGAACTTAGTTAAAAAGCGAGAAGCTTAAATAAAAAGGGAAACTGAAATAAAAGGGGGAAACTTAAAGAAAATGGGAAACATAAAGAAAAAGGGGAATGTCTAACTTAGTAAGGAATCTAGCCTTTGGAACTTATATTTATGAACTCAATTAGGATTTAAGTAAGGCATAAGTCATTTAAGAAT